>PVKA01018515.1:0-43734 GCA_004027165.1 Ctenomys sociabilis | reverse complement strand
CTCCCATCTTAGTCTAACATAGGGGAAACCCGCTCGTGGCTTTGAACCAGTGGGCGTCCAACCCCGGAGTGCCACGTGGGCACAGCCGATAGGTCCAGGTACACGGAAGCAACGCCCTAGTCCTAGCCTTAGCCAAACGAGAAGTTGTTTGCTACGGAGACCATCCACCCCCAGGTGGGGGTGGAAGGCGGAAGCCAGCACCGTCTTTAAGGTGTGGCTGTGCCTTTAAGGTGAGAGCACTCACCCCCAGGCGGGGGTGGAAGGCAGAAGCCAGCATCACCTTTCAGGTGCAGCTATTCGGCTCCCTACACCTGTGACATACGTGCAGTCCTATGTTACCCTCTTTCTGGCATTGCTGCTCATTTTTGTTCTTCCTTTTGTCTTTTACTTTTCAAAGCAAAATAATAAAATTTAATTTAATTTTTAAAAATGCAGAAATGAAAAGATGCCTGATGGTGGTGACTTCGAAGATTTAACACTGCAAACATGGAAACTGTGCTGCAATTGATCTATGAATCTGAGTAACAGTCAAATTTCAGTCACACTTTAAAAATTTCAGTGATGTGAGTTTTCTGGTATTTCTAGCTCAGGGCTGTTGAAGTTTGGCAGCGGCTTCTGATCTTACTGACTTTGTTTGGTATTGTGCCCTCTCTCTTATTCACTTCCAATGTTTTCTTCTCATGGGCTTTTGGCTTCCTTATTTTTTTTTTTTTTTTCTTTTTGGGTGGAACCGGGCATTGAACTCAGGCCCTTGCACTTGCCAGGGAAGTGCTTATTCTGCTGAGCCATCTCCCAGCCCCTTATCTTTGTATTTCAAAGTGCTGGAAATGGGTGCTGGGTTATTAACTGAAACATGACTTTGGGTAGAAAAACAGAGCGGCACTGTCTCCTGAGCACTAATCGGCATGCAGTTCAGCAGCTCCTTCTCCTGCCCTCCTGTACCTCCCGTGGTTCCTCGCGAAGCCATCTTTAGTGTTCTTTGTCACTATCTTTATGCCCCCTACAGTGGCTAATCTCATAACCCTGCTTGCAAATCCCCTGATTTTCCTCTTCCTAGTAAACTCTGCTGTGTATGCAGCCTAGTAGTAATACAATTATTATACTTATGCATTTTTCATTTCTAAAATTTCTATTTGATTTGTCTACATAAATTCTATCATTATTGAATTTTTTCTGTATTTTTTTAAGGAAGAGTCTACAGGGTGTCCAGGATCTCACAACTAGATAGGATTATCGTGATTCTCCTGTTTGCAGCCTCCCAGGTGCTGGAATTACAGGCGTGTGCCGCCACGTCCAGTCTCAGTCATTGTCTATACACACCCCTAGCCCCTGCGCCTGCTCTCAGGCACTTTAATCCACTGAGCTATTTGACTGGCCCTTCATTATTGAAATTATCCATTTGGCAAAGCATTGCTCATTTACTTTGCTTGGGATTTTCTACTTAGCTTTTTAAAATTTTATTTATTTATTTATTTATTTATTTATTTATTTATTTATTTGGTGCAAGGTCTCACTATACATCTCAGACTCACAATGATCTTTCTGTCCCAGGTTCCCCAGTGCTTGGACTAAGGTGTGCAGCACTGCACCTCATTTTGGTGATCATCTTGGCGTGGGGTAAGCAGGGCGTGTAGTAGCAGGGATCGAACCTGGGTCTTTATGGTTGCCAGGCCAACACTTAGACAGCCCAGCTATTTCCTGGGCCCCCTCCAGTTAGCTTCTTAAATAGTTAATTTAAGGGATAATAAGTTCAGTTTCTGGATTTCTTAAGGATATCTTCTATTATATATTTGTACAATAATGTATTGGACCTTAATTTCTCATTTCATTGTATGTCTTGCAACATCAAACTGAGTTTTGAATTTTTTAAGCACAAAATAGTTTTAAAAATTTAGTAATATATTGTGGCAACCCAGAAGCAAGTGTGTTCAGTCCCCAAGGGCTTTTGGTTTTTCCTCTTCATTTACTATTTGTTTGTTTATTTACTGGACAAAATCTGTGGTGTCAGCATTCTCTGTCATTCTTGGCAACTGAAATCTTCACTTGGTTGTTTAACAGTCTTCCAGGATGGGACAAAAGCTCCACACCCTCCTGAAGTGAGCAGCTCTCGCCATGGCCACGGGGCTCTGGGCTCTGCCGCACACCTGGAAGTTTAAGCTGTCACTTACAAGCCTGTCTCAGCTTTCATTTTTGTCTGAACACAGCTTGAAGGTCCTTACAAAGTGGGAGTGTGGGGCTTCAGGGTCTTTTCGGATCGCATAGTCCATGACATACCCCCAGACCTACCCATTCACAGGCTCCTGGATTCTCTGTTAGTCAGTGTTCTGGCATTTTGAGGTGCAAAGATTTAGTTTTGCCATTGGTTTCAGAGGCTTTATTGTTTTGGCCTGAGGTAAAGCAGAACATCGGGAGAAGAAGTGTAGCTAGGTCGCGGGGCAAGGGAGGGGTTGTGCAGAGCCCCGGCCAGGAGGCCTCCTCCCGGGCCTGCTCCCACTGCGCCTGCCTCACTGCAGTGCCAACTGCTCCGAGCAGGCTCCTCTGTCTGCACTGCCTGCCCCTGCATCTCAGCCACCTTTGGAAACCTTGGCAAACACATCCTTAGGAGCCAGTGAGTGTCCCATTGATTTTCTGGATGCTTCTCAGTTCCATCAACCACATGACCGAGATTCACCACCACAGAGCCTCAGGATGCACCAAGTGCTCGATCGATTCCCCCTACTTGGTGCAAACAGCCAATACACAGGAAGCCACCCATTTCCAGTTTTTGTGCAGTCTGCCTGCTGATTTGCATTTGATTGACATGCCCGTGGGATACTGGGCTGCAGAACGACAGTCATTAAATGTATTCATCTAGTTATCAAAATATGAATCGCCACATTTCTAAGGCTGTTAGCAATAGGTTAGCTTGAAGGTCACGATGTAGAAAGATGAGAAATAGCGACACTGTATCTGCAAAATAAATGTAGGAATCCTCAAAAATGATAGCTACCCAGAACAAAGTTGTAACCACGGGGAACAGAAACAAAGAGGTACTTGGAAGGAAGCTAGACAAGAGGTGGTGTGCCTGTGTGGCCACAACCTGGCCATTTTCAGACTGTGCTTCTTTTGAAATTTGTCTTTATAATACACTAAATCAATCCATGTTCCTTGAAATACAGTCGAACAAAGACTGCCTTCTGCTCTGCATCCTGTAGCCTGCGTCACCTGCCCCGCTCAGGCCGCCCATCATGCCCATCAAGTCCTCGTCCTTGTATGACGCAGCTTTCATTGCTCGTCCATATAGAAAGTGCTGTCACAGCTGATGGGACTGGTTGTTAGCTGAGGCTCAGAAATATTAAGTCTAAATCCCAAAACAATCTGGTACTTTTGATTTTAGCTTTAGAATCATTTTCCATAGATAATATAATATAATAATAATAAAAAACCTGCCTTGCCTGATTATGATTATGATTATTACAGTATTTTATCTTTCAAAATGATTATTACAATGAACATACTTTAGGTTCTCCATAATTATTAGTGAACCATATCCTCCCTATATCTGTCTAATTGCAACCTTACCTACTTATACCAAGGTAAAGTTTATCATCCATATAAAAATTTAAATTAGAATATAATATTCACAAAGGCCAAATAAAACCGCAATGTTAACTACTGAATTAACCCGCACTGACTGACAGAGCCGACCTGCTCAACACTGTGCATTAAGTCAGCTGAGGAAGGATGCATGCACCCTGTTCTAGGCTTCTGCCGTCGCTGCTCTACGTTTCGGTTTAATACTGCTTGAATGTGCTGCTCATTCTTTTCCTTGAAGTTAGAGTGTGCGTTTTCTTTTCTTCCTTTCTTCTCTCTCCCTCTGTGTTTCTTGTTTGTCTATTTCTTCCATTGCTTGTATTCTTAAATCAGCTGATGCAGTGTGGGGAAATGGAAAGTACTCGAGTAACACACTTAGCTTTAGGAAATTGCATTTTATGTATTCTGGCATTTCTGTTAGAAAAACAATGTCAGATTTCACATAAAGCTTTTCTTAAATATCGTCTTTTTCTGGGCACAGCCTGCACACAAGCTGCCCCGGGGCCCAGCACAAGGAGAACCGCAATGCAGTGCACTCCTTAAGCTTTCCTGCTGTGCCTGGTCCTAAACTTCTGACATTAACTGTCACCGCCGCCGTCATGAGAGCTGGAGCCAGGCAGCAGCCAGTCTGCGAGAAGCGAGAAGCAACGTCCTCCATTCCCAAAGGGCTGCCTTTCTGCAGCTCCTCGGCCAGGAGCAGGGAGAGTCCCCCAAAAGAAGGCTCTGGGTGAGGAGCTGCCCTGGTGGTTCACTTTCAGCCCCACGGCCACGTGCATGCATGCAATCACAGAGAGAGAGAAAGCATTTCTCACAAGATTTCACATAAAACAGAACAAGGGAACAGGATGATTTTTCAAGGATAAAATTCAAAGAGATAGGAATTAGCATGGAATTTGGAAAACTAGCCACTTTTAGAGTGCACGACTAATTATCTACCCGCTCAATCACGGGACTTTTGGGGATTAGTGAAGAACTAAAACTGGTGAAGTGTAGATTAAATTGCTTTTTAAATTTAGAGAAGCAAGGAAAGAGAAGACGTGTGTCAGTAGCTTTTAAGGTGGCCATTTACAGCCCAGCATGGAAACCCAGCCCGGACACCCTGATGGCGCCCGATCACAGTGTGTGTGCCGAGCGCTCCGCCTTCTCTCTCCTCTGGACCTCACATGATTGATTCCCGTGCTCATTAGCATGGTGATGCTAATTATATACCTTTGACTATTGCATTTGAGTTCTGTCTGCAAAGCTAACTACAAACACCCACTGAACTACAAAAACAAATCATTTAGGTTCTTAACTCTTCGCTTGAGAATGTCATAATTCCAATTTTAGTGTTGAAAAGCCAACCAGGACTTGCTAAATCTAGTTCACATAGACTAAAGTGAACTATGGTAGCCAACCTTGTCTGGAAGCAAGAAATTACTGGTTTCCTAGAATGTTTCATTTGAGGAAAATGAAGGTGTGTTGAATACTTAGCCAGAAGCAAGGAGATTGATTACAGCCCTTAGCTGGTGAGAGTGGAATTAGATTAGTCTCCACTTGAGAAATGGACCCCCGGCTGGATAAGAGGTTGAAGGAAAATTACACAAAGCAGGATAATTATTCTGTTTGCACACCTTGGAGCAGCCTCACACTTTCCCTCACACCTCTTTTCATTGAGTCTTCGCCCCTTGCTGGGAGTTTCCCTAAGTAAAGAGAAGATGCTTGGGCTTCATTTGCAAGAAGGCACTGGGCTCCCGCTTTACAGATGAACTAGTGCAGAAGGGGGACTCCACCGGCTGCCTCTGCGCGGTGACTGTCAGTGGGTTCTGGTCCAACATCACAAGGCCAAACCCAAGCATAGAGCTGCCTCGCAGGGCGATGGAGAGGGAAGAAGTGAGGCTATGATAGGCAGAAAGTAAGAGTCTTAGATTCAGAAAAGAAATTAAGCATCTAATTTAACATAGTATTTTCAATAGCAAATTAATCAAGCATTCACTTCTGAGAAAGTTCTCACCCACCTCCCCTCTCTCTGCCTTCCCCAGTCAGTGCCAGTTCTCCTCTGCTACCCAAAGTCCCGCTTGCATCTGGTTCAAGACTTCATTTCCCCTGACAAGTAGTGGTGGTGAGTGTTCTCAGTCTTAAAGTGACAAGTACTAAGCTAGAGTGGGCACAAAAGTGGGGAAAAGACAGCGAGGCAGAGGAAAAGGACAAAAGAAGAAGGACATAAAGCAGAGAAGAAAGAAAACCTAGGAAAGTTATGTAGAGAAAGAAAAAGTTGTTGGAGCCGGGAATGAAGAGAATTTATAAATTAATGCCAGGTTCTGCGCTCCTCACTCTGGAAAACTGGAGCAGAGTCTCTCATTCTCAGCTCTCTTGGGCACAGTAGGCTATGTCGGAACCCCCCCTAGAGCTTCAACAGGAATCAGACGTGCCCAAATAGTGGTGATCACCGAGAAGCCTGGGTCATCCGGGTTTGGCTTCTATTGCACTGGAGCTCTGTACCCCGAGAGTTGGGCTGGATGCAGCTCTGCGATCATCAGGGCTCCAGATGTGTGTGCTGATGCGTGCACAGGTACATAGACGACTGAATAGAAAGTGAAGTAAGTCAGCGGAAACTTCTGTAAGTTGCTGGAAGTTTCCCTACAAGTAGACAGGAAGGCGGAAGGAATCTTGAGAAAACAGACCAAGAGCTTGGCCCTGGCGAAGCCCATGGTGTGAGTGTGTCCCTCCAGTGGGCTGCCGCCAAAGTTACACCACGGCATTAAACTCCTTTGGAGAAGAGACACACATTAAGGCCAATCACAAAATATCACATGAAAACAACTCTCAAAATATGTGCAATGCAAGCGCCTTCAGGCAGATGGACGCGCGTCCATACAGGCGATCTGGCTTCACCACCAGCCAACAGCGCAGACGGGGCTCTGAGGACCTCCTTCTTGGCAATGACTAGAGACGCATACTCAGTCACGGTGCTGGAGCCTGGCCCTAGGTGGAAGTGGTACAGGGATTGCAGAACGGAAAAAGTAATAGGTTAGAATGGAAAAAGCAAACTATAAGAAAGCCCCTCCACACACTCTGCCCCTTGTCCCAGGCCACCTTGTGCCTCATGTCTGGTCCCATTTTTGGTTTTAAGGAAAAACATCAGAAAATATTGTTCCCTCACTGGAGTCAGGACAGGGAGAGACTCCATACAGGCTAGGACAGGACACTGGCAGAAAAGGGGAGCTCAGGGCAGGCAGAGAACAGTGCTTACCTGCCTCGCAGTGCCTCTGCTCCTTATTCTGCTGACTTTTATTTTCCAGGGTGATAAACCCTAAAGAAAAAAAAAAATGAAGAATTCTCCATGGCTTTCAGTATTTTGTACTCGTACAGCTTTTCAGAGCATGACTGCCCTTGTGCTTTCTCAGCTGAGACCAACACAGGCGTAGCACATGCCCAAAGCAGGGTTCTGTTGGTGCACAACTAAGGCAGCCGTGGCTCGGCCACGAAGCACATGTGTCACTGCATGTGAGCTCTGCATGTCCTGGGTTTTACTGCTTGGGGAGACAGAACTGCTTCACAATTATTGACATTTTCAATGAGAGTGATTTTAAAAATCATTGAAGACATTAAAAGCTCTTTTACTTTCCTTCGCTTTCTTTATTCAGTAATTAGTTCTTAAACTGGAAAGTGCTTTTATATTGTGCATTCATTATTATGCAAGAGAAGCGTGCTTCAAATTGCTATTTTCTCATTAACTTATCTTGCCTTACTTATTAGTATATAATTATATACGTGTTGGGTCTGGAAAATTATAAAACTGCCTTCTAAACAAGCATTTTAAGATTGCCTTTCTTTTACTGGGTCATTGAGAACTTCGAAGTAGTGAAGCTTGAGGTTCTCCAGCAAGTCTCTGAAAACTGCCTTTGCCCCTCTAGGTGACAGAAAAGTCTGTGGCTCTGTGCACTCCTGAACTGATGAAGAGTGTAGACAACTGAGCTTCGCGCAGCCTGTCCGGTGGGTCTGGGGAGCCTTTCCAATCCTCATCTCTCTGTGGGCCTCCTGCCCTTCCATCCATTCAGAGCCAGAAGCTTTTGCTGCAAAGCCATGCTCCACGCTACGGGCTGCCAGCTAGGACTGCACTTCCACGTGTGTCTCCTCACCGCAGCCCTCGCTGGGAGCTCCACTCTCCTGCGCCTCCTTCCCAGGAAACCACGAGTTCAAGATTCAGCAAAGTTGGATCTTGCTCAACTTTTTTAACCCCCATAGAGACACTGAACCTGCATCGGTAGATTTTGTGGGACCATAAACTCTGAAATTTCTTAAGGAAATACGTTTCTCTGTGTCATTCATGACTATAAACCGCTCGTGAGAATGCAGGATAGCATGAGCAGTGTGCTTTATACTCACAAATAACATTGCTAATGGTTCAAATGTAGCTGGAGGCCTTCATGAGTTCCTCTGCCCCTTCCAAGGCCATCCCAGCCCCAGGAACATCTGACCACAGAGTACATTTTCTGAAAACATAAATTAGTGACTGGAAACTGGGGCCAGAAGAGAAATATTGAGGGAAAATTTGCTGCAAGTTCCGGCTTCTAAGGTTGTGTGGTTGGGAGAACAGGTATGATAAATGGTGTGCTTTGGAGAAGAGAACAGAAAATAAGGAGCTTGGGATGTTGGAGGTAAGGATGTCAGCAGGAAAAGCAGGGCTCGGAATACTCAAAAGCCCATCACAGATGCCAAAGCTCTTAGTGGACAGTGTCAGGGAAAACCAGACTCATGGCTCTAATAACTAGGTAGAGATTAACAGAGCTCTCAGTCTTTAATGAAAACCGTAAGGATACCTCATGAGAACCATGGCTCTGGGGGCCAAGAAGATGGCCCAGTGGAATAAGCACTTCCCTGGCAAGCACAAAGGCCTGAGTTCAATCCCTGGTTCTGCCAAAAAATAAAAAAAAAGAAAGAGAGAGAGAGAAGAAAAGAAAACTGTGGCTCTGACCTGGAGCATTACTTAGTTAAGACTGACTCGAGTTATTTGGCCAAGATGAAAATCCTAGGCACCTAGAACCTGGTTTCTGTTTCAGTATTCACCACACTCAGACACACACGCACACCTGCACACACAGGCACACACATACCCATATGCACACGTGCACGTCCACATAGACACACGTACATACACACACCCACACACCCACACACGCACACACAGCACTAAGGCTTTCCATCTCTGGCTGTTATGCTGTTGCCTCTGACTGACCCTTCATTTTGTAAGCAAACGTAGAGCGGCACTGAAGCCCCAAATTTCAGCTTTCAAAACCAGGATAGAGACTAAAATGCAGGCACAGCCGGGCTGTCAGAGCTTGTGGGAGAAGTCTTTTGTGCTGCTTGCTCACCTCCCCTTCTCCTCCCACAGCTCAGTGACACGAAGTTTTGACTCACTCGGACATTCGCCCGGACAAACAAGACCCGCCCTCTCTTCAGCTGATGAGCCGTGAGGTCCTGGGGATGCTGGCATCATCCCGCCACGACAGCTGCGCTCAATCCATTGTCTGACCACAATATTTATTTGAATTAAATAATGTATTAATTATGTCCTTGATCGTGACGCTATACAAACTCAGTAAGTATCACCTGCTGTGTGCCATTCGCCTTTAGATCCATACTCTCAAGTTTACTGAGATTTGTATAATGTAGCATTCAAAACTCATTTTGGGATCATAAGTCACTGCTGTGAAGAAAAATAACTGAAGAAAACATTTCTAAATGCCCCAAACAGAAGCACAAATTGAAGTACCTACAATAAAAATAGTCATTTCAGTGGTAAATTTAGAAGATTAAGGATTAAAATTTAAAAACATCCATTCAGAGACTTTCTTATGATGTCATATAAAAAAGTTTAATTTGGGCCATATAACTAAGTGTGAGTGAAGTTTTTAGAAACAACTTCTCACCTGTAATGTAAGACACATTCATATCAAATGTGAAAAAGAAATAACTGCACAGGTGGAACAAATAATATGTTCTGGAGTTTCTACCTGTAGTGAACATCAATCCAGATGTACTGAAAGAATAGTTATTCATGTCAGTGCTCTATGAAAACCCTTGACACAAATATCCTGTTTAAAAGAATGAATTCTGGGTTTAAAGCAGGCATTGAAGCCTTAACTGTTTAATGCAGTGGAATAGTAAGATGAAAGGAAATCTTAAATCCAAGAGGTTAATCTTCTCACTTAACTTGGGAAATGTTTCAGTGAAAGGGTAGTTCCCCTGAGGAATACTTCCAGTGGGACAGGAAGAGGAAAATCAGAGCAATTGCAGAGCAGCCACTGTGTGCCAGGAGCCAGGCCCTTCGCCCCCTCTAGACAAAGCTGCCTCTCCTCCCACTTCCCCGTGTGCCCCCAGCCTCCACACAAACTGGCTGTCATTCACTGAACATAGTGTGTGCACCACCATGTTTCTATGACTGTGCATAGAAGTCTCCCCATCTACCTGCTGCCCAGTTTCCCTTTACCTGATTTGTTAGCATCACTTTATTGCACATTCAGTCAGGTTGGTCTTCCCTTTGTTTTGGGAAGGTTTGGGTGGGGTCGGTTGGACTGGTTTTGGTTTTGGTTTGAGTTTCATTTTGCACTCCTGGAGACTGAACCCAGCACGTTTTCACTAGGTTGGGCTCAAACTCTTGATTCTGCTGCCTTAGCCTCTCGACATGCTGTGGTTTCAGAGGCATACCCTTCCATCCAGCCAAGTCTTCATCTTTTACATGAACACTTAGATACTGTTCCTACCGATGTGCTTCTCACACCCAATTGCAGCCTTTAGTCAAGTCATCCCTACCACCAGACTACTGTCTCCTGAGTGCCAGATTCCATGGTTTGTCCGCTGTCTATCTCAAGGCTCAGTTACCGAGATCTACTAAATAATCACCAAATACTGATATAGGGGAAAAATAAAACTCCTGACCTGAAAGGACAAGTTCCTATTCTTTAAAACCAAAGAGTGAATTTTAGGAACAAACGGAGGTTAAAACAGAATATATTTATTGGAGGAAAGAAAACTCCTGTGTGATAGAGGGACAGAAGGGGTCCCCAAGTGGGTGGTCCCTGAGAAGCTGTCCCTTCCAAGGACCTTTATAGAGTGAAACCATGCGGTGAGGTGGGTCTAAGGTGGTGAAGAACAGGGGACCTTGCTTAAGTGAGCATGAGGTGGGACAGAACTATGGTCAACCAGTGAGATTACAAACACCATTGCTCAGGTAAAATTGATTAAATCCAGTACCAAATAAGGAAGCTAATCATGTAGCAAGCAGGCATGAGTACGGGACAGGGGCTCTTCCTGTTGGGTCTGGGTTAGTGACTCATTTGGGCTCTTTCAAGGTGACTGATAGCTATTTAGAATATCGTTCTTCGATGTCCATCCCCAGGGAGGTACGTGGCTGTATTTGTTTACTCTTTTGTCTTGAGGTCTGTCCCACAGCAACATGTCTGTCTCTTCCAAAGTTGTTCTTTTTATATGTGAATTTTATTGAGAAAGAAGTAGACATTTCAAAATAGATTAGGGCAGTAACAATAATTAATGCATTGCATATTGTTGTCTTCTTAGTCATTATTCATAGTACAAGATGTAGACATGATATGTTGTCTAAACACTATTAGTTCAAAACTTTCTTCTCATTGAACTAAGAAAAAGTAGCTGTATAAGTATCCTATTTTGTATATACATATATTTTTCACTGCAAAATAGCCCTTCATTTACTTTATTCATTTATTTATTTTTATTTTCATTTTACTGAAGTACAAGTATCAATGAGACAGTTTTAAGATACCTTGACAAGATTGATCTGATAAATTAATACATTGCAAATTGTTTTCATAATGTTTTGGTATCATAGAAGGTACATACATGATATTATAATTACAGACATTATTAGAGCATATGTCTCTTATCAGTAAATTAAGAGAGTGTAGCTGTTTATGTATCTTATTTTTTATACATGATTTACATCAAAGATTCAATAATTAATACTTTCTACCTTGCTATTTTCCTAGTGATTGTCCATAGTACTAGAAGCCGACATAATATCCTGTCCAACCACCATTAGTGCAAATCTTGCCTCTCATAGAATTATCCTAAGTAACAAGCAATCAGACAAAGGTCTGCTGTCTTGAATATATAAAGAACTAAGACATAACAAGGCCCTCAAATTTAAAGACCCAATTCAGAAATGGGCATCTGAGATGAATACACACTTCTCAGAGGATGAAATTAGAGAAGCAAATAAATATATGAAAAAACGCTCCACATCACTAGCCACTCATGAAATGCAAATAAAAACAACACTGAAATGCCATCTCACTCCAGAAAGAATGGCTCTCATAAGGAAATCAACCAACAACAAATGTTGGAGAGGTTGTGGGGAAAAAGGAACACTTCTCCACTGCTGGTGGGAATGTAGACTGGTACAACCACTGTGGAGGTCAGTGTGGAGACTCCTCAAAGGAGTAGGACTAGAAATCCCATTCAAGCGGGCTATCCCCCTTGGGAATTTTTCCAGAGCAACTGAAAACATTACATCATGGTGATATATGTGTACCTATGTTTATAGCAGCACAATTTGTGATAGCAAAATCTTGGAGACAACCAAAATGTCTGTCACATGAGGAATGGCTGTAAAAGATGTAGTATTTCTATATAATGGAGTATTACTCAGCTATTAAGAATGATAAGCTTAAAGCATTTATATTGAAGTGGATGCCACTTGAGCATATACTCATAAGTGAAATAAACCAGACACACATGTGTAAAGATCATATAGTCTACCTAGTATAAGAAGCGAAAAGAAGAAATACAAATGGAAATGTACAATAACAACTAAAAACAATTGAGTCAGATATCCCTTCATTTATATCCCCCTTTTTTATTTACTTTTGTCAGAGATGGATATTCCATTGCCATTCATATATTGTAGGTGCATGAAAAATCACCTTGTCTTCCATGTTGTCCTTAAGGGCCTGGCCCTGTCTCACTGCCTATATGTCTATCTAATTTGGCTGCCTGTAACAACACAGGATTCTCTGCGTTGCTTCTCACTTACATGTGTGCTCTGAGTATACATGCCAGCTGCAAAGACTTAATGACCGATTCTTTAGACCCTATGCTAACATATCCCACCTTTGAAAATTATAAATAATAACTTATAGTGTTAAAATTGTAATGTGTTTGCACTTTACTGTTGTGGTGTTGTCTGGTTTAAAAACTAGCAACTAAAATTGACCCAAGAATTGCAGCTTCTTCTTTGCAGAAGGAACTACTGCATTCCAGGTTTTGTTCCAGGTCCTTCCCATGCAAGGCCCCATTTTAGCCTTACCACTGCCCTGCTTAGTTCCTAGCTCTCCTCTTGGCCTGCCTCTCCTGGGTATAGGGGCAGATGACATCTTTTCAGTCACTATATTCATGCTTGGGCAGACTCAAACTGTTTTCAGCAACACATAGATTTGTATTATGTTACTGCTCAGAATGATCAAGATAGAAGAGGAGAGGTGGCTGCTAGTACTGACAGTTTCCTTTCTTATATAATAAGGTAAAAAATTTGTTCAAGATGAGGTGACATTTGAGGGCTGGTGAGCTAGCTCAGTGGTCTAAGTGCCTGCTTAGGCAAACACAAGGATCAGGGTTGGATCCCTAGAACCACGAACTACACTGGCTATACCCTGGAGCATGCTGAGCTGGTCACTGGGTCCAGGCAAGGTGGTGTATGCTTGTAATCCCCGTGCTGGGGAGGCTAAAAACCAGAGGATCACTACAAGTCTGAGCTGTGTAGTAAGACCCTGCACAAAATACAAAAACAAACAAACAAAAAAACAAACAAACAAACAAAAAAACACCTAAAAAGATGCGGTGACATTTGAAGACACCTGGACTGTGAGAAAGATCTAGGCTCAGACATATTTTAGTGACATGTCTGTCAGGCAGAGTGACCAGGATAAGGGCCCCTGAAGAGGACAGGGGCTCCCTGTCTGAGAAATACTGGTGAGCACAGTACCTAGCAAGATGGGATGGGAGCGGAGGCACCAGAGGGGGTCTGCACACAGAGGCGCCTGCATGCAATTTACGCTATTCGATTACGGTAACTAACTGACATTCAAAGCCCACCTTTCCCCACAGTGGCCAGCAGGGCCTGAGAGGACACGGTGCAAACATGAAGACAACAAGGCCCCTGCAAAGCGGACGTGAGCTGCTGGAGGCAGGGCTGCCGAGGGGTGGCACTGAGGGCACACAAAGGTGGTCTTCAATGGGCAGAACTGAGCTGGGCATGAGCTGGGCCAGGGGTGGCATAGCAAGGGCAAGAGGAAAGCCCAGTTGATGCCAGGGTTTCTCCAGAGTAACAGTAGCAAAACAAAAAGCCAAGTAATCAGAAAGTTAATAAGAAAGGGAAACGGCACTCACGAAATGAACTGGAAGATCTTTATTCCTCCAGTGTCCAGGGTCAGGGTCAAAACTAAATCCTGGGCATAAGACAGTTTCACTGAAATCCCAAAGCCTACTCAGGTGCTCGAAAGTGTGCCTTTAGTATCTGCATAGCAGGCAGTTGAGAAAGCCTCATGAGAACATACTTTAATGAGGAGTATATCTAGAATTTCAATAAATCTATCCTGTTCCTTCAATATGCAAAAAAGAACTAGGATGTACAATAACACGTTATATTATACCACTTCGATATTCACTATAACTAAAACTCAGAGGGAATTTCAAACTACTAAACTTGAAAACCTCCATAAATAGTAGTGCATGTTGTCTTCTATCTTGTGGATAGACTTAAGATAACAATTTTGATATTAAAAAGAAGAAAAAATAATTTTTCCTAACATGACAAATATAAAGCTTTTAAAGTATATTACAGTATAATCACAACAGATGTTAGAAATCAAATCTGGGAATTTTAGGAGACTAAAATTGACCTAATGGAACAAAATAAGCTACTTTACTAATTTAAGTCAACTTGGTGCCTCTGTCTGTCTATGTTTTAGGGTCTTCAGGGTCTCATTACTTACATCAGGCTCGTGGTGATCATCCCATTTTCAGCCTCCCAGGTGCTGAGATTATAAGCACGCAGCACCTCACCCAGTTGCCATCTCTTCATGCCCCGGGCATGACCTGACACTGGCCACAGCGCTCGGTCCAAGCAGGCGCTTTAGTCCACTGAGCTATGTGGCCAGCCCTTGTCTATCTATTGGTCAAGAACTATGGCATCATTATCTAAATTAAGTTGGCAAAAAGTATGTTGATATTCAGTGCACCCATACAATATATAAATAAAAATACATTTTAGAAAATATATAATGTATTTACAGAATAGAAAATATTTTATCAGCTACTCTTTATATAGAAGAATGACCTTTAGAATACATAAAGAACTCAAAAAAATGACAACCTTAAACAAGACACAATCAAAAAATGGCAATGCCTTTTCTCCCACCACCCTTCCAGCACTTGGTATTGGCTGATTTCTTGATGCCACACAATCTTCCTCCAGTGAGGTAGAATCTCACGACTGTTCTCATTTGCATCTCTCAAATGATCAGTGTTGTTCACCATTTTTTTCCTTTATCTATTTGCAATCTGTACTTCTTCATCTAAGAAGTGTGTACTCATCTCAAATGTCATTTTTGAACCGGATCTTTATATTTGGGAAGTCTGATTTTTTTCAACTCTTTAAAACTTCTAGATGTAAGTTCTTTATCTAAGAGAAATTAGCCAAAATTTTTTCTAATCTGTGCATTATTATTTCACTTTGTTGGTGATTTCTTTTGATATATAAAACATTTTTAGTAATACGAGATCCCAGTTGTCCATTCTTTAAAGTACTTCCTGTGCAGTTTGGATTTTTGTTCATGAATTCTGCCTATATTCAAGATTTCTACCTAATTTCTCTTTCAGTAGATTCAGTGTTTCTGTTTTAATATTTAGATCTTCAATCCATTTTAACTTTAGTTTAGTGCATGGTGATAGACACGGATCTAATTTTAGTCTTCAGCAAGTGGAAAGACAGGTTTTCCAGCACTGATTATTAATGTGGATATTGTTCTTTCAGTAGACACGTTTGGGCTCTTTGTCAAAGATAAGTTGGCTGAGTGTGTGAGTAGTTGTGTTTGCATCCTTAATCTGTTCCACTGACCCTCATGTCTGATTTATTATTACTCTTTTCAGCACTATGCTGGTTTCATCATAGTAATTTGTAGTATAATTTCAAGCCGGGGACTATGATATCTCCCTCCTTGTTGCCCAGGGTTTTTATCATCTAAATCTCTTATGGTTCCAAGTAAATTTTATAAATTTTTTTTTCTAGTTCTATGAGGTATAGTGATGGTATTTTGGTTGGGGTTGTCTTTAGCCTGCATAGTTTTTGTAGTAAGGTCATTTTCACTATATTAGTTCTTTCTATCCATGAACAAATAGTATCTTTCCATTTTCTGATATCCTCTTTTATCTCCTTATTCAGAGTGCTATAATTTTCAATGTGTAGATTTTTTACTTCCTTTGTTAGATTAATTCCTAAGTATTTCATTTTTTCCTATTTTTATTAAAAGAGAATAAAAAATAAGATACATAAATGATAAAAATTAGGCAGAATTTCAACGAGGTGATAGGAAATTAGCAATGGTTGTTATATTGCATGCTGTCACCTTCAAAGTAGCTGTTCAGATTTCCAGACATAGGCACGCAAAATTGATCAAACAATTAGGCATTAACTGTCACTTTCAATAAGTCCATAGAAATTCTTAGTGCAATTATCTTAGCTATCATTTGCATGCATATAAATATGCATATTACAATACACACAGTCTCACCGTGCTTTGTCTTTCTGCTTCTTTCCTCCTTTCCCTCATCCTGCTTGTTCAAACCTTTTGAGCAGTTTCTTTCCTTTTCACAATATTTATTGCATCTTTTGGATTTTATTTGTTTTTCTGCACTAGGGAAACTATGCAATGTTTACACATGTGAGTCTGATTTATACGGTTTTCAAGGAAAATCCATTTAAAATACCCTTACTATGCTTCACAGATCTATAGAAGACATATGTGAAATTGATCCGGATCTAAAAAGACATAGCAGAGAAAAGGCAGTCCTGGGCAACAACAGAAAGTGGGAGGCATCACAATCTGTGACCTGAACTTATACTACAAAGGTACTGCAATAAAGTCACTATGGTACTGGCAGAAGAAAAAGGCCTGGGGATCAATTGACCAGATTAGAAGATGCAGGCACAGCACATTCAGCCACCTTAAAAGCAACAAACTAACACCTACTGGACAAACAGTGTGCTACAGATGATTTTGAAGAAAAAATTGGGCAGTTTGTACAATGAAACCATAAAGCAGTATGACAAAACAGAACTTATGGAACATAATGAAAGTACTCCCATAAAGGTAATTTAAAAAGATGAATTCCCACATCAGAAAAATAGAGCAAGCTCAATATAAAATATAATGTTAAACCTTGATGTTTTAGAAAAGAAAAATAAACTAAACTCGAACTTCATATGAGAGAGACAATTATAAAGATCAGAGCAGAAATTAGTGCAATGGAGAATAAGAACAGTGCAAAGGAGCGATGAGTTGAAGAGCTGGTTCTATACAATATGAAACAAAATAATCAAGAACTTAGCTAACTTTATCAAAAAGGAAAGAAAACTCAAAACCATGAAATCATGAATGGGGAAAAACCACAAAATGCAATGCAAACTCAAGACCATCAATAGCAACTTTGAGAAGCTGTATTCTAAAAATATGGGAGACTAAGGAAAACGGAAATATTCCTAGATACATATAAATTATCAAAACTGAATGAAGAAGATAAAAATACTCTAAATAATCTCTCATCAGTCAATTAAATGGAAGATGTGGGCTAGGGAAGTAGACCAGCAGTCTGAACTCCTGCCTGGCAAGTGCAGAGTCCCAAGTTCAATCTCCACTGCCACACGCCATGCCAGCCCCTGAACCCTGAGTGCACCATGCTGGCCCTAGAACTGGGTGTGCAATAATCCCAGCCCTGGGGAGGCTGAGACAGGAGGATCACTAGGAGTCTGAACTTTATAGCAAGACCATGTATCAAAATATAAGTTAAATAAATGGAAGAAATACTTAAACACTCACAAAGTAAGTCTAGGTCCTGATGTATCCACTGCTGAATTCTACAAGAAAATTAAAGATTTACTGCTGCTATACCTTTAACTCCTTAATGAAACCAAAAGGAAAACAATACTCTAAAAGTCATTCCTGAAAGCAAGCATTTCACTGATACCAAAACCAGAGAAAAATTCAACCAAAAAGTGAAACACAGGATAATCTCCTTAGTGAACATAGCTTTAAAACTTTTCCATAAAATATTGGTAAGAAGAATACAACAAATCATTAAAAAGCTTATACACAATGACAGACTAGAATTCAGCATAGACCCAAGGATGCCTCACAAATCAGTCAGTACAACATAGCACACAAAAAGGACTGAAACCAAACTATCATATTAATAAATTCAGAAAAAGACACTTGACAAAGTTCGACATGGATTTTTTAATAAAATGTCCTCCAGAAAATTGTAGTACTTTATCTCAATTGGATAAAAGCTATCTATGACAAATCAACATCATACTAAATGATCCAATACTGAAATCTTTCCAATCAGGAACAAGGAAGACCAATGTCACCAGTACTGCTCAATATCAGAAACATTAGCCAGAACAATTAGACAAGAGAAATGTATAAATAGTATATAGATAGAAAGGAAGAAGCTAAGTTATCATTATTTGCTCATGACAAGATACTGTAGATAGAGACCCCAGAAACTCCAGCAAAAGACTTCTAGAGTTCACGTCAAATGTGCAGTGCAGTACTGTACAGAGTCCACACTCGAAACTCAGCAGCATTAGCACTCCTCTCCATGAAAAACAAATTCACCAAGAGAGATGAGGGAAACTGTATCTCTTACAATAGCATCCCCAAAAGTAAAATACTTAGGAATCAATCTAACAATGAAAGTAAAAGATCTGTTCATTACCAGCTAGAATATTCTACAAAGGAAGATTGAAGAGAGTATCAGAAAATGGAGTGATTTCTTCTGTTTCTTGACAGGCAGAGCCAATATAATGGAAACAACCGTACTTCCCAGTGATACTGATTTAATGCAGTCAGAGCTGAAGTACTAATAGCATACCTCACAGAAGTAGGAAGAGCAATACCAAAATTTTTCAGCAGTAAAAGTAATTCTGAGCATCAAACAAAGCATTTCTGGCCATTCGAGAATGCAAATTAAAGGAGCACTTAGAGTCTGTCTCCAGGAAGAATGATGATCACCAGGAAATCAGCCGACCCCGAGTCCTGGAAAGGCTGTGAGGCAGAAGGAGCCTTCTTTGCTGCTGGCTGGAGTGCAGACTAGTACAACGCCTCGGAGGTTGGCATGGGATTCCTCAATAAACCAGAGCTGGGCACTGCGTTTCATCCAGCCATCTCCTGTCTATGTCTTCTCAAAACAGTTAAGAACTACACACCATTGGGCCAGGGAGATAAATCAGTAGAAAAAGTGCTTGCCTGGTAAGCGCAAGATCCTGAGTTCAATCCCCAGTACCACAAAAAAAAAAAAAAAAAAACTTGATACCACAGTGACATGTGCACACCCAGGTTACAGTCACACAAGTTACAGTAGCTCAGTCTCAGAAACACACTATGTGTCCATTAACAGATGAATGGATAAGGAAAATGCATTGTATGTATGCAGTGGAATACTTTCTGCCACAAAGAATGATAAATTGGGATCATTTATAGAAAAATGGATGCCTCTTCAGAGTGTAAACTTAAGAGAAATAAATGAGATACAAAAGTTTAAATATGATGCTGTTTCTCATGTGTATGAACCCCAAAGGGTGAATGAAGGACACAAGGGAGGGCAGCTACTGCAGGGAGGAGGGATATATTCAAATAGAAAGGGGAAGAGGGGAGCTGATGGTGAGGGAAGGCTGGGGAAAGGGACAAACAGCCTGGAAGAAAAGACCGGAAACTAATTGTGAGAAGGATTAAGCATAAGAAGGATTACACACCAATAGGAAAAACGTGAGATGGGTTATGTTCAGATACAAATTTTCTGTGGTGATATATGGCATGTAATAATAAAGAAGCTTAAGATATATTAATAAGAAAGAGCTCCTTTTCTATATTGACCTTTGTAAAATAACTTCAAGGGGATAGGAATAGGCTTACACAGATGATTTGAAGTGTCAGGAAAGTGAAGCCCTCAAAATGAGATTAAATTGACCAAGTGAACAGATTAGCCCTCAGTATTTCTGCAGGAGGTTCCATCCAATTTTCAACACAACAGGTTCTACAAGTCTTTGGTGTCAATAAAGAGCATGCAAAACATGGATGGTATTATCTCAGATTTTATGAAAATGCTAACAGCTTCTCCTAGAAAAAATATTCTGAACTTGTGAACTAAGTAAAATCAATCTTGCCAAGGCAATCTTTTTTTAAAAGTAAATGTTAATAAAGAAAATAATAGATGCGCTGTTCTTACTTATATAAAAACAAAACTTCTTGACAAAGAAAGAGCCATTACATGTATGCCATGATTTCGAGAGACTGGAAAAGTCTATCCACAGACTACAAGTCAGTCTCCTCCCTCCCAAGTTTCCGTTACTTCTGTGAATGTTACTTTTAAAGCCAAGTGTGCTTGGGACAGTGTGTTTTCAGCTTAATTTGTGTTAGCAGTGTCCTGTTCTTATCTCAAATTTGCCCTGATTTGGAATATAAAGTACATAGGTCTGTCAATAAAAAGTGATCTATGGATTATTTTGCCAATTAGAGATAAAGAGCCAGATACTGACTGGGAAATCTGTAGCATCTCAGAAGCTACAAGTGCATCATCACAGAGATTTAACACTATTCTTCTGAATATTTACTTACTTCCTCCATAGGAGAAGGGTGCTACAGTAACTAGACATGCTCCTTGCATTCCTTTTGCAGGGACAAAGCCATTCACCTGCATCTTTCACATGCACCCTGCGGTGCTTTAGGCAATGGCACTCATATCAGGAAGAGCCGCGGTCAAGTCTGACCTCCGGGAGTCTACAGCTGCGTGCCTGGTTTGCACACAGCTGGACTCTCTGCCCAAACCTCACACTCACAGGTGAGGCTTCATGAAGCTGTCAGGCTCTGATGTGTGTGACACTGGGACTAAGAGCACATGGTGCTAAATCAGCCCACTAATTGGAATTGCCACTTCCTCGGTGTGGCTAACTGGATTTAGGGAAAATAGAAGCCCCACCCGGCATGCGGGTGGCACCACCCTGCAGGTTTGGCCTGCTGCTGTGGCTGGCTGCCTTCTGCTCACCAAGCCATGGACTGTTTCTCCTCTGTGAAGCCTCTCTGCTGTGTCATCCTGTCCTGGAGCCAGTCAGCTATGGACTGAAGCCTGTGCAATCTGTGAGCTGAATTGTGTGTGTCAGGTATTGTACCTCAGCAATGAGATGGCAATGAAGACAATAACCAAGGACACGGAGCTTAGGAGTTCTAAACTTCACGTTTACATCAGCGACTTGGGAATGAGGCCACCTTCTTTCTAACACTGCAATTCCATGGATAAGGACAGCATTACAACAGTCACAAACACTATCGTCATCACTGTTTCCTTTACTATCCTGCCCCTCTCCTCTTACTAGAAAATATTCCTTCAGCTATCTTTTCTTAATAAAGAAAATATGTCCCCCTTGTATATGGTTTTTCAGTTACTTCCAATATCTGCTTCAAATAAGACAAACACAGGAAACAACGTCAACAATGAAACACTATGTCATGACCAAGTGGACACTGGCCAACTCTGTCACAGGCATGACAAGTTCAGAAGATCATTTTCTCTTGCTCCCCTCCTTCCTCAGCTTTCTATCCATGGCAGTTTTACAATATGCTGAACTAGTTATTAAAACTTTTATTTATTTATTTATTTATTTGGTATAGGGTCTTGCTATGAGCTTGGACTCATAGTGATCGTCCTGTCTCAGCCTCTCCAGAGCCTGGATTATAGGAGTACGACATGACACCTGGTTCTGGGAGCTGGCTAGGCACAAGGCCAGCATGGCATGTGGTGCCAAGGATTAAACCTGGGCCCTTGTGCTTTCCACGCAAGCTTAGATGGCTGAACCATCTCCCTAGCCTTTAAAGAAAATCCAAACTTTTGCATGAGACATATGAGCCAAATTCCAAAGTTGTTCACATGACCGATAAGAAGCCCTGCCCCTAAACAAAGATGTTTTTGTGAATTAGAAAAGGTTGACCCTCATTAAAAAATATTTGTTTTACACAACTTGTTAAAGAAAACCACCAGTAGGTGAAATCACTTTCTATTATCTTCTCAAAACTGCCTGGACGTATCAAGGGAGCTTTCCTGAGTACTGAGGGCAGCCTCTAGAAGATGCTCGCACGCGGACTGTGGATCCCACAGGCACAGGCTTCAGCTGCCCTGCTCTTCTGTGACCAGCCCCATGCCTTTCCTGAAGATGGGTGACCAGGTAGTGACTGTAGTGCAGAGATGCACAGGACTGAATGACATGCACGCAGGTGCACATGCCTGAGTGTCTCTGAGCTTGTGTATTTGTAGTCTTCACTACACCAAATTAGTCTAGGTCCATCCTTTGAATGTGACCTTTTAGATATTAGGCACATGCAAAGTAGAGAATTTAAATAATCAAACAGGGTGGCTGGAGGGTCTTCACAGCCTAGGGCCACAGTCATCCATCCACATGTCTCACACACGCTCTGAGGCAATTCTAGCAGTATCTAGCTGTGGATAAATCCAGCCTTCCAGTTACAGTTTAGCAGCCATCTCATTAGGCCTGCTCTCCTTCCTTCAGCACTTGGTTCCTTCTGCGCTTCCATCCTTTTTCATCTGAAGGATCAAACCAAGAAGGTGTTCTTTAAAATCTTTTAGAAAGTCTCCTTCAAAGATGAGAAAGTCTTCAAAGTTCACGTATCTCAGGTCACATGGAATTTGCAAAGAAGGTTCTCTCTGTGAATGAACCTTTATCTTGTTGCACTTTGTTCCTACTTCCACATAATATTTATTTTGTTAATTTAAAATTATCTGCCCAGAGCCAGGGAGATAGCTGAGTAGAATAAGTGCTTGCCTGGCAAGCTCAGGGTCCTGAGTTCAATTCCTGGTACCTCAGGATAAATAAATAAATAAATAAATAAATAAATAAATAAATAAATAAATAAATATAAATGAAATAATTTGCCTGTGCATCCCTCACAAAACTGATCTTCATGATATATAGATAGTGTGGCAGTCTGTTATTTTTGTGTTTTAGACCGTAGAGCCAGTATTGCTATAAGCAAGTGAGATTTTGAGGCTGCAAATGAAACAGGTCACAGGGAATATCATTCGAGTCCAGTTAAGTTCAAATCACTTTCAGCTGATGAGTGCTGAATAATGAATTGTGGTCATGTGCTACTCAAAACAAGGGTATCTTTGGAGAAAGGCATCGTTAGGAGCTCTACTATGCAGAAATCGAGTCTACTGACACAAGCAAGGACGGCTGCATGCTGTGCACATGTGAAGCTAACATCGTGTGTACAGGCTGGCATTGACAGAAGCAGCCCTTTTCATTCTAATATTGGTAAAATCTTGAGTACTGAATTCCTGCTCTTCTTAGTTTGAATGGCTTCGTGAATTCCTACAAATGATCGCCTCATCTTCAACCAGTGCCCTCGAGGCCTCCACTCCACCAGTTGACTTTTCCTTCAAATGTAATCATTTTTATATCAGAAGAGACTAAGTTTGCTTACTTTTATATTTTGAATATAAGAAATTGTATTATTTTGTGCCTGGCTTCCTTCACTCCACCTTACATTTGTGAGATTTAGTTGCATTGTGCTTTAGTTATTCTCACTGGTACATAAAATTCCACTGAATGATTTTAGCATCATTTATTTATCTTGATATACTTTAGATCTAAAATATCCACCAAATCCTCATCCACTGTTACACGGGGCTTTCTGAGAGTGACTGAATTAGGAGGGCTCATGGCTGGAGTCGCTATTAGGAGGTAGGAGAGTCAGATCACTGGGGTATGTGGCATGGGATGGGTCTCTTCTCTGTCCCCTCCTTCACTTTCCCCGTGCATCCTGCTGCTTTGGCATGCACTGGTCCGCCTCTGCCATCCCCCTCTGCCATGCCACATTGCCTTGAAGCCACCTACTACGGATCGAAATCTCCACAAACCAGGAGGCAAAATCTGCCTTTCCTCCTTGACCTTGTGGGTGTTAGGTGTTGTGCCTCAGCGGCAGGAAATAACTAGGGCAGGTGGGGCACCAGCGCAGTGGAGCTGTTGGTGTGGTGCTGCCTGCATGCGTGGCCCAGAAGCCTTCAGAACTGGGTTATGGGAGGAGTTTGGAAAGGTTTGGAGACGTTGGTTGGTTGGAGAAGCAGCCTTCGCAGGAGACTTTGGTCAGAACTCCAAAGCCTGGAGCTGGATATGGAAGGGTGAGGCTCAGGAGGTTTGAGTTGGGAGCAGGAACCCCAGGGGCCCTTGAGTTCCAGATCATGTGCATGAGTTCTGGAAGAAAACTTGTTTATATTTTGCTCATGTCCTAGGACCTCATGGAAACCCTCATTTAAGGAGAGTAGAGTAATTAATGTGTGAAAGGAAATTCCAAAGCAGCCAAACATGCAGACCATGGCTTAGGTTCTGTGAGGGCTTTCAGCCAGCTCTGCATTAAGAATCAAGGGCAAATGGTGCACCAGAATTATTTCTAAAGTTTTCAGTTTTCCAAGAAAGAAAGCACCTGTAAATCTGGGTGGGGCCTGAAAAGGTGGAGCAGAGAAGAGTTTGGATACTGAAAGAACTAGTACTAAAGAGAGACCAAGTACTTTACAGCAGAACAATTAGAAAGATGCTGTGGAGGCCTCCTGGGAGCCAGCCAGATTGCTACCCTTCAGACTCAAAACCAAGAAATGAAGGGTGGCTTTGCAAAGAGATCCATCCCAGGACACCCTGCTTGGGAAAGAGAGTGCAGCCCAGGGTTTTGATTCCCCCACATTTAGTTCAGAGTCCTTGGACACCATGCACTTGGGGACCAGTGAAGGCATGATTCAAGGGGCCCTGGCTACTGCTCAACCTGGCAACAGACCGCAATGTAGTCCCTGTACTGCTGCTTTCACACGCATGCAGAATGCAGGAGCTATGGTATCCGGAAGCTTTGACCTGCCTTTCAGACAAAGGCCTAGGTGGCCAGGCAGTGTGGCTCTGAGAGAGAAACATGGGAAGCTGTAAGAATGAAGCAAAAATGCCCTGGAGATGCAGAAAGTGGGAAAATCCAGGAAAGTGGGACATCAGAAAAACAGCAAGCAGTGAGCAAGCCCAGCCTAGGAGAGAAGCCAGGAAGGCTACGAGCGCCAGCAAAGGCACAGGGCCTGGGTACAAAGCCATCTGGACTTCCACCCAACAGCCTTCCCTGAAGACTGGGTGCACACTACCCATATCACAGTTTGCCTTGATGAATTTCAGTCTTGCTTTGCCTGGCTCCTATCACCCTATTTCTTCTCAAATGGGAATGCTCACCTTGTGGCTTTGTGTGTCAGCAGGGTTCAAGAAATCTAACTTTCTTTTAGATTTTTACAGGGGCTCACAGCCAAAACTTTGCCACAAATCTCACCACAGACTTTGGTGTTTTAGCACTGCTAAAACTATTAGAATGTGGACAACTCTTACAGTTGTTCTAAGTGCTTTTTGCATGAAGAAATGAGTCTCTCGAAGGCAGAATGTGATGGCTTCAACCTAAAACATCCCCCAAGGCCTCATTTCCTCACATGTGGAGTTCTTGGCAGATGACTGGATTGTGGGAGCTTGTAGTTGCCTACTATTAAGAGGTGGATCTGGTCAGAAGATGTGGATCCCTGGGAGCATGCAGCCTGGAAACGCGCCTTTCCTCCCTGATCCTTGCTTCACTGTCTTCCTCACTGCCACACTGCCATGACTTGGGGTGACCCAACTATGGACTGAAATATTTGCAAGCTGTGATCCAAAACCAGCCTTTCTTAGACTGGGCCTGGTGGCACACACCTGTAATCCCAGCTCTTGGGAGGCTGAACACAGGTGGATCACTACAAGTCCAATCTACATAGTGAGACCCTGTAGACCTTTCCTAAAAATACAAAAAAAGTCAATCATTTTTTCCATTCTACTATTACCACCATTGTATTTGTTACCAATGGTTGGTTATTATGAATAAATGATTATGACTTTTATACATGTATAGATAGATAGATATGATTACATATATATATATATATATATATATATCCTTTTAATGAGCATATTATGAGCATTTGAGTTACTGAACTAGCAAATTGATAGTGTGAAGCTCTAGTAGATGTTACCAAACCATTTTCCAATGTACAGACTTAACATTCCAACAAACTAGTATTATTTCTTATTTTTGGACTCACTAACTCTTAATTTTATTTTATTTTAATTTTATTTGCTTATTTTTGGTACTGGGAATTGAACTTAGGACCTTGCACATGCCAGGCAGGCACTTGTGCCACTAAGCTATATCTCCAGCTTAACTCTTAATTTTAGAACTTAAATTTTTAACAATACTTTTAGAGCAGTTTTAGATCCACAGCAAGTTGAACACAAAGTTCTTGTTTATCTGATTCCCCAATAAATCTAGCCTCCCTGTGTTAGTCAGCTTTTATTCTTTTTAACATAAGGTACCTGAAACAATCAACTTCAAATGAGGAAAAATTGGTTCTGACTAATAGTCTTGAAGGTTTAAATATGGTCTGTTGCCTTGTTGTCTTTGGGGTCTGTGATAAAGCAGCACATCTTGGAAAACTGCTTAACTAATGGTCAAGATAGTTGCAGAGAAAGGACAGGAGGGCACATCCCAGAACCCCTTTCAAGGACACACTCCCAATAACCTAAAACATCCCACTATCCCACTTCTAAAACTTTCTTCCACCTCCCAGTAGCACTATGGAAAGGAGCTGCAAAGATGGATCTATTGTGTCAACTTAAGAAGTTTAAGTGCCGGGGAGATGGCTCAGTGGAATAAATGCTTCCATGGCAGGCACAAGGGCCTGACCTCAATCCCTGGTTCTGCCAAAAAAAAAAAAAAAAAAAAAAAAGAGGTTTAAAAGCAGACAGGTGAAGTAGTGTGTGTCTGTAATCCCAGCACTTGGCAGGCTGAAAACAGGAGGATCACTGCAAATCTGATCTGTGTAGTGAGACCCTGTAGAGCCTGTACTAAATGCATAAAAAAGAACTTTAAAAGCTTAACTAAGTAACACAGGAGTCCTACACAGGCTATCCTGCAGCAGCTATTTCCACTCCAACATATATTGTCTCAATGTGAGAAGTTTAAAAATTTAACTAAGTGGCTTAGCAGGGAGCCAAGGTCCCCACTTTGTAAATATTCTCAGCCTGTCCAAGAGAAAGTCATAGAAAAACTGTGAGTGCTACATCCCCCCTAGGGCCGGTAGCTTGCTTACGAGGGAAGAAAAGAGGCTTCCCCCCACTTCCCTCCTGTTGTTCTTGCTGTCCTCTGCCACTGTGAACTGTCACCTCTGTGCCATGCCACCCCGCCTCGGAGCTGATTATGCACTGAAACCTCCACAAAATGTGAGCTGAATAAACCTTTCCTTCTTTAACTTTGGGTGTTGGGAATTTTGTCCCAGTAATAAGAAAAGTAACCAAAGCAGGAGGCAAGCCCTTAAAACACATGCAGACCTAACAAGCCGCACTCAGCTAACATCAGAAGCTGATGCCACGGCAGAACCCTGGTTAATCCAATAAGCACATCCCGTTGTATCATGACCCAAAGTCTATAGTTTACATGGAGCTGACATTTAGTGTTGGGTTTTCTGTATTTTTTGAAACACACTTTACTTTTTAAAGAAGTTTCAAATTTACAGTAAAATTAAGCAAATGGTTCTGAGATTTCACATTTACCCCTGCCTCAAAATATGAACAGTCCCTCCTATTACCGAAACCATGTACCACAGTGGCACATCTGTTACAAATGATGATATCACTTAATTTTTAGCTTAGGCATTTTAGTGAACATTTTCCCCACTTTTCATTTTATTTTTTCTTCTTATTTTGGGTGCTGTTTTATATGTTTTGGGATATTATGGATTTTTTTTGCAGCAATCTTGTCCCAGTCCTCGCATGTCACTCAGTGAACATTTTTTTTTTTTTTTTGCATATTGGTTCATAAAAGGTTTTTGTATATTCTTTCCTTTTAAAATATATTTATTTATTTATTTGACACAGGGTCTGACAATGCAGCTTGGACTCTGGTGTCCTCCTGCCTCAGCCTCGCCTGTGCTGGGATTATAGGCATATGCCACCACATCCAGTTTCTGGGCCTGCAAGGCACACCTGGTTTTCCAGGGCTAGCACTGCATGTGGTACAAGGGATAGAACCCGGCCCCTGGCACTTGCCAGGTAAGTGTTTAGACCACTAAGCTGTCTCCCCAGCCTTATTTGTGTACTCTAAAGGTGAATCTTTTAGGATAAATAGGTTAGAAATATTTTCTCTAACTTTTACATAGTTATCCTTTAATGCAAGACATCTGGTTTATCTAGGCACTGCCTCCATTCTGCTTGCTTTTTATTGTTTTCTGCTTCATCGGGTCCCACTTTTTGGCATAGCCAATAATTCTTTATTGAGTGCTGTGCACTATGTATAAAAACTATAATGGCCCTGGATGGCTGTTCTCCTTCTTCCTCCAGGGGAGGTTTAATTCTCTTATGAATAGCAGGTAGGAAATGAATAGAACATTTTCATTCCAGGAAATCTGCTCTATTTCTGTTCATCTTTTCTCCTACAGCAGGGCTCTTCGAGGATTTTAATGGAATGCCGCGGGTATTTCCCGGGCTCTGTCCCATAGCACTCCCTCCTTACTTGTCCTCTCCCACCATCAAGAGACTAAAAACTTCTTCATTTCCATGTTAATTCTTTCAGCAGCTTCTCCCTTCTTGCTCTCTCCTCTCTGTTCAGAGCTGCGTTGGGAAGAAGCTGCCGGCGACTCTAGACCACCTTCCCCTGACTCCACAGCCTATAGGATCTCGCCTTCCTGAACCCTGGTTCTTTGATATCCTCGCACTACTTTTTCTCTTGTTAGCTCAGTAGAACAGCGATAACTTCCGGGGCCTTACCTTCTGTGCAGTCTCTGGGTCCTATCCCACAAGTCCCTAAATGGTCAGAAAGGAAATGTGGTGAAAATCCAACCACCTCACTACACACACGTCACTTTCACGACCGCTAGGAAGCTAAATTATACCCGATGTTTGTACACATTAAAGGCAAAGAAATTCAACATGCATAAAGGAAAGGGCTTGGTGTGTTTAAACTAGAAACATAATCAAATATAGTTGAAATACTTCTACCTCATATACTCTTCACTTTACTCAACCTACCTAAATTCTCCCCAGTCCCTAAAACTCAAAGCAAGTGCAATTTATTTCATGATTTGTTTTTATACCCCACTAATCATTATGGAACATTCTACTTTTTCTCTAGATTTTAATATCTATTTATAGGCCTTGGAATAAAGACTGGCCCTCCTTAAGGGAAGGGCGTGTGACCCACATTCCAAATCCTACTCTGCATATGCTGGTCTTTGGAATTTTCTGCCCAAATTTCCCCAACCATTTCAGGACGCTGGTGGGCCTTTGATCACAGTCTATGTCAAAGGAGGAGCATAAACATCCCTCAGATTGAGTAGGATTGCCAGTTGGTCAGTGAATAAATGCTCATTAATAGGGATGAGAGATTAAATAAAGTGCTCCATTAAATCTGAAATTGAATAACTCACAAATCATTGCATGGGCTATATATTTAAAAATTTTGTGTCTAAAAATACAGAAAACCCTGGATTTTTTTCTTTGCAAAATCTGGTAATCCTACTTATAAGGCATGTTGACAAGGATAATTTTATAGAAAGTCTCTATCATTGATTTTTTAATGCATTTGGTATTCTGCAGCTTGGACTCACAGAGATCCTCCTGTTTACAGTCTCCCCAGTGCTGTGATTACAGGCATGAACCCGGTCTCAGTGGCCAGCCCAGAGTGGCTGGGGGCAGGGCCTACACAGCATGTGGTGCTGGGGATCTAACCTGGTCCCTTAGTTTGCCTAAGCAGGCACTTAGTCCTCTGACCTATTTTGCTGGCCCTTGTCACAGATGTTTAAGGCCATTCACAGTCTATAGTACAGAGCACCAGATGAAAAGAAAGTAGGCCAGACTCGAAAACAGAGCACAGAGCAGATGAGAAAGGGCTGTAGGGCTCCCCCTTGGAATGCGTGTTCTGAAAGGAAGCTCTGAGGGCTCCAGCAGAGCACCGTATCCGAATCAGGTCCGCCAGGTTCTCATGCACCACACCCCTGAGGACAAAGGGCCGGGCCACATCTTGCATTAGCTTGGCTGATGACTGGCAAGCGTATGGAGCCCTGACGGTGGGATGTGGGCTGCCACTTGTGCTTTTGCCCTCACAGGAAGACTGCGCTGTAGAACTGAAGGCACTAACTTGGGCTCACCTTCCCCTCTGCACCCTTTTCCTTTCCTAAGTCTCACAGAAGCAGTTAAGAATCTCCAGAGCAAACCCAGACACTGTTCTTTCTGTTTGCAGAGATGTCTGGCATTTCATGGACAGGAAAGCCATGGCAGAGAAGGACACTGCTGAGACACCTATCAGGCATTCTCAGCAGGGAATGGCACAGACCCAGGGACTTTCTATACCTTATCTGTAAGAGCAGAAGATTGAAAGGGTTTTGTCATCAGCTTTTGAAAATATTAAACAAATTGATACATGTGCACCAGTGAAAAAGTTGCTTGGGCTGTATTCAGCAGAGGGCAAGTACTGCTTAAATTTAATCTCTGGCCTCAGTGAGTAATACAGAGTTCCCCGGGAGAGAGCCCTGACCCCCACTTGCATCTCCTGTCAAACATCTGGACAGCTCAAACCCGGGTCTCTTCGGAAGAAAAAAAATGTAGAGTTCCTATCTGTGAGTTTTAAGATGATTTCTCCATTTACCAAAATCTCAGAAACTTCTCTTCACTTTTGCTTACAGAAAAAGAACTGCCTGAAAGCAAGTTGGAGTCACAAAGTATCACAACAACAACAAAAATGTTTCAAAAGTTCTCATCTCAGCAATTCAACAAGGGAGTGTGGAGAGAGCAAACCTGCTTGCCTTACAGAAGATCACTGGCTACCCCAGGCTGTGTTCCTTCTTATAATAGCTGTACATGGACATCCAAATGGGCTTTTTTTGTACTTTGCCTCGAGCAGATTTCTAAATAGATAAAATGCTTATTTAAAGACACAAATGGAAATTACTCTTTAATGGTTCAAAAAATACCGATGGATAAGAAGCACTAGGTGACCGTTCGGTCTGGGACCAAGGCTCCTAGCTTAGTTGCTAATTGGAAAATCTCAAGCCCTGGCTTCACCTACTTTTCTGTCAGTCAGGAGAACACTGGCCCTGAATACCAAGTTCTACCAAGTTCCTGAAGGCTGGGATGACTGTGCAGATTTCAGTTGTTCTGACAGCACTGCCTCCGGGGAATTGCTCCTTCCTAAAGGCTGCCACCAGCCATGTGCCCAGCACCACAGTGGCTTCAGCAGGGGGACCTGGGGACAGGTGCACATAAGCTGCTGACTCTGCCTCAAGGCCCTCATAGGCTAACTGAAGATCCAAGATATGTGTACCTGAAAGTGCTTGGAACTAAGAAGCTTTCTGTGCTTAATGTTCTGTGTCAAAACAAAGCATAGCAGTGAGAATGACACCAGTAGAAGTGCTGCAAGGCTAGTCCACTGTCCGGGCATGCGTGCTCTGTGGCAGGTGCTCTAAACACCTGCATGCGTTATTGCAGAGGTCGACACCTTCACTTCCTAGAACTGCTATAGTGAATTACTGCAGACCATGAGAACAGAAATGCATGCTCCACAGTCAGGGAGGAGAGACGTCTGAAATCCAAGGGAACGCCAGCACCCTCGTGCCCTTCCGAGCTTGTGCTGCCTGGCACAGCCCTTGCATTCTGTGGCGTGCAGTGGCCATCTTACTCCAGTCTGTTTTAGTACTTGCATGATCTGCCCTGGACCTGTCTTCTTTCTCCTATAGGGGACAGTCAGGGGTGTAGCACATGTCCTAAACCACTGTGACCCACCTAAAATAATAGCATTTGCAAAGATCCTATTGCTAAATATGTTCATCTTCTGAGTATCCAAACAGATATATAATGTGCAACAGTATGCCATATTAGGCTGAGTTTAGTTATGAATAAACTGATCACAAAATTGTCAGGGAAATATGGGTCCTCACACAAGGTAAAAGAAAGCTTGGAGCCCAGCCCAAAAAGATGCTTAAAAGCATCTATTAAGCAACAATCTGCCCCAGGCAATGCACCAGAACACAAGGGACAGCCAACACTCACTGTGCTTAAGTATTTATTAGGCTTCTCCTCATAGAAATAATAATAACAAATATTCAAGGGCTTCAGTGAGGTAGACACTTACACTCCAGGCTGTAGAGACAAACGTGGCAGCTCTAAGATCCATAGGCACCCATACCCCTATCCTTCAGAACTGGTACCTTCAAAGAGGAAACAGTCCAAGGTGGCTGAGAAACCCCAGCAACCCTGCAGCTGAAGGACCAGAGAGCAGGCAAGGCCACTTTTCCTAGTTAAGGAACCCCAGTGACACAAGCAGTTAGCACACAGTACTTACACACTTTCCCTAGCCTAGCCAATGTTTTTGGAAGGTTTTCCTAAGTCTTTCCTTTCATTAGTCAAGTCATTCTTAACAGCTGGGCCCATTGCATTCCTGGAAAAAAATAGGATTCTGTTATTAACAAGAAAGGGAAGAACAGATGTTAACATACTGTTTCTCAGTCTTGACCTCAAGGAACTCGAAGTGCATTTGGAAAAGAAATCGCAACAATCCAGGGGCCAGAGAGACAGCTCAGTGGAATAAGCACTTCCCTAGCAAGCACAAGGGCCTGAGTTCAATCCCGGGTTCTGCCAAAAAAAAAAAAAAAAAAAAAAAAAAAAAAAAAAATATATATATATATATATATATATATATATATATATATGTGATAATCCATGCATTACTTTCTTCTTACCTATCATCTATCGATTTATCTATCTATCTATTTATCTATCATCTATCTATCTATTTATCTATCTATCTACCTATCTGTCTATCTATTGATTTATTGTCTTTTCAAGGCAGGGCTTTGCTATGCAGGTCAGGCTGCCCTAGAACTGACAGTGATCCTCCTGTCTCAGCCTCCCAAGAGCTGGGGTTGCAGGTGTGTACCACCATGCCAGGTTTATGTATACTAGTTTTCTATTATTGCTATAAGGAAGTACTACACACTTAGCATTTAAAGACCTCATGAATTCACTGTACCGTGGTGAAGGTCAGAATTCTGAAATGGGTCTCGCTGTGCTAAAACCAGGAGGGTGCATAACTGTGTTACTTTGGGCAGCTCTAGGGAGGACCCCTTTCATTTCTTCCTCGCCTTCAAGTCCCTCCTGCACTGCGGGCTTCCTGAGCCCCTTCCTCTGTCCCATAAGCTAGGAATGCTAGCTCCCTCTTATCATGCTTCCTAGCCTCATTTCCTGACTATGACTCAGCAAGAAAACAATTCTTCCTCACAGAGGCACCTCAGCGAGTTCACCTGGACTCAGCTTCTTCCTCAGGTTTTTTAGCAAAATTATCTCTTTGTCGTGTAAAGTAACACATATGGAGATTCTGGAATTAGCACAGGGACACCGTAGGGGCTTAAGTACGAAGTGCTGGTGGCCTCCTGTGCGGCGGCCTATGCCCCACTGCGGCAGAGCTCGTGCATACTGCACAGTCTGGAGCAATACCGCACTGTGAGGACAGTGACCTCGGCTCTCACTCAGCCCCTGGAGTTCATGGCCAGGTAAAACCTTCGGGATGCGAGCCGACTGACCCTGGCAGGTCACAGCAGGCTGGCTGAACCTTATGTGCTGTCTCTCGCTCCTCTTTCTCTGCTTCTGGCTGGGGGGCAAACTGCTTTCTTCAGCTGCCTTCTTCCACCACGCTTCTGTCTCAGGCACAGCCAGCCATGGACTGAGCCTCGAGAACCGTGAACCACCACAAGCACCTTCTCCTATAAGTTACACGCATCAATATTTTGTGCCAACAACAAGAAACTGACAACGCACAACTCCTGTGAGGAAATGGTTATGCCCTGCCATGATCAACAGTCTAAATGTAGGGGGCCGGGTGTATCAAAAGTGCAGGTGACACGCCTGTGTTTTGCTTGAGGTAAAAAATTTCATGTACAGAGCAGAAATCGCATGTAAGAAATCAGAAGAAATTCACACAGGAAGAAAAAGAAAGTATGGCTGAGTAGGTTCTGGACTACCAGCCCTAGGCATCGGCACTGGGCTGCACACAGCGGGAAGGCAGTCGTGCCTCGTGACTAGGGGCTAACTTGGTTCAGCTGGTGACTGAGGCGGACAGACCTGCCAAGTGGGTAGAGCTGGGCAGGCAGCAGAGCAGCAGCCACCCCAAGATTGACTGGGGTGTGGAAGTGAGGAGACGTAGACACATGAGGAGAAGAACGGGTGCTTATCTTTCTAAGAACATAGTAGAGACACGTGTAGGTAAGTCAAGCTGATTCTGAGATTTTAGATGTGGACGAGCAGAGAGCAACAGCTGACAGGGTAGGAAAGCATTTGACAGAAGGAATACATTTTCCTTAGCATAGCAGTAATACTGTGTCAGGTGCTCATAGCAAAGACAGGAATCTCATTTCTTTTCCTTTTCTCTCTTTTTTTTTTTTTTTTTTTTGCATCTAAATAATGAAGAAAAGTTGTAACAGCTTATAGTTTCGGTGAGTCCAATTTTGGGGTCATGCTGCTAGGAGATTAGCTTTGCTTTTCCCCTCAAAGAAGACCCTTCCTTTCAGCAAAGAAGATGTAGCAGGGCCTGTCAGCGACGCAGCCTCTGAACACAATGACCCCTCCCTAGCTGCGTGTGGAAAAAGCCAAAGAAAGCAACAAAACATTCCTAATCTGGCTGACAACACGGCCAGAACAGTCGTGCGTTACCCCTGCTAAGCGCGTGCTCTTCTTGGTTGCTCATTTGTGCAATTAGTTTCTTTTGGGGAAAAAAGTTTATATTGTTATCTGTTCATTTCTTCTTGGCGAAAATCACTTCTTTCAATGTGTTATGCTCTAATTACATTGACGATAATCATACGCATTAACTACACTGTGTAACTGCTGGGTGGCTGTGTGCTAACTGCCTATTCTCTTTTATTATTTTTTTTTAAAACAAAAACATGAAAAATATTAAACTGGATAATATTTGTGTCAAGGATAAGCTACCAATTCCTTGATAGCTCTTAAGAAATAGTCCTGCACTGAGCTGGACTTTCGTAATGCCTATGGTATTTTTGTACTCCAAAAAGAATCACAGCGAAATCAACTTTGAGTCATTTGGAAGCTGGTCTTGACAGACGATCACTGGGCCTTCCGGCTTCTGCACGCTAGAGGGTGGGCGCCGGAGCACTGCTGGAGGTCGGCCTGCCCACCTGCTCTCCGCAGCTCGCAGCTCGCACAGCCTCAGCCTGCAGGAGGCTGCGGTCCTCCAGAAGCCACTCCACTCCCACCTCCGAGCCCAAAAGCTGCCCCTCCTTCATCAGAAGGTTCAGAGTGGTGCAGAACAAAGCAGCCAGGGCCAGAGGGAGGGCTGTCTTTGTAGGGCTGGAAGAGGGGGCACGTGCCTTGGGAGGGGGTGGGGAGACACAGAGTCCCCAGATGTCTGTGAGTAGTTAGGGGTCGTCAGTCTCAGACTCCTAACACAGCTGAGCAGGAACTGGCCTTGAACAATGTCAGCTGACACAGATAAGGCCAAAAATCAGAGGAACTGGACCAAGCGCCTCTCCCATAAGCTCCTTCATGCTGTTGGGCTGTTGCTTTATGATAGCGCTAAATTTTGGCATGCACACTACAACATGCAAACACATACAGTAATCATCAACAAAATATTTTGATTTTTATCTATAAGGAATGCAGCCTATGATCCTTTCAATGTATAAATCCAACTTGCCTTAGCCACATACCAACTAAGGTGGACATTTTCATGTTCTATAAAGTGAAGGCTCTCGTCAGACATTTGTGCTTCAAATATCAGCTCCTCTACTGTAAGCATGAATTTGGAGAGATTATTAAACTTCCTAAGCTTTTGTGTATTTACTTTTAAAATAAAACTCAAAAGAATATGTTCTTCAGGGGTTTTGTCTAGATTTGTAAAGATGACCCACAGAAAGCAATCTTGAAAGATAGAATAATATTTAAAAATAGCAAAAAAAAAAAAAAAAGCCTCAAAAATCCTCCCCAGCCCTTAAGACAAAATTTAGAGAATAAAGAAGATTGTCTTCTTTGTGGGGAGCAAAACAGACAGACGAGGAGAGAAATGCACAGAGAAATGTAGAAATAGATGCACATTTCCTGTTTGTATTGCTGCATTATTTTATTCAGCTGAAACAGCCATCTCTAGCTGGAAGCCTTCCGCACACTGACGGTTCACCGCCCTCCTGACAGCTGGGAGACTGCAGATTTGGAACTCCATGCAAAATGCCTTTCCTGTCAGTAAATGAGTATTTAGCTGCAGATGCTGGTGGCAGTCCTTTGGCAGGGGCTTGCAAGGGTAAATATTGGTTTTACCTTCTAAAATTGGAGTCTGTAATTACAAAACAGGAATCCACATACCTTAAATGAATAGATTAGTTAATTATAGAGCCTCATTAGAAGTCAAGCTAGCCATTAGTTTAAATAGCTATCCTATGAACTCTATATTTATTAGAGCTGAGAGATTCCAACACAAGTCTTTCAAAGAGCTCTTTTAGTTACAATGAAGTGACTAATTACCATCTGAAGACAGATTACTCATTCTGGCTCTTGAACATTAGACAGTTTGTCACTGATCAAGAGAAGCACAACACACATTCCACCCTTATGATCACTGTCACGTCCTGGATGTAGCGTCCTCTGAGGTGGGAACCACATATCCCATTATAGTAAATCACTTTCACCTTCAGTGAGCCACTAGAAAAGTGGGGGTCTTGTGGTCAATGATTCATTCCAAAGAGTGAGGCCAGTGTCCTTGGTCTTCACTGTTGCAGAGCTCTGAAAGCCATATTATGAAGAGATTGATGGGGTAGTAAGTTCATGTGCAGTAGGACCCTCTACATTCAGGTGCATTTAAGGTTGGCAAGGATAGCAGAAAATTGCACCATCTAGTTCACTGACTTCAAATATGAGATGGAGAAAGACTTAATGAGTCTGAGGAAAGCACCAGCGTGTTTCTGCAGGGTTTCCCATTCTGTTTATTCTAGAGTGAGTGAAGATGGGTCACAGATGTATTTATCTTCAAGAGCCAAGACAAGGGTACAAAACTTTAGATGGGAAGAATGAAGGCCTCCCATCATTAGGAGTCAACTATGGAAATATGTTTCCTGGTTCAGAGCAGGTGCAATTATTATGAAAGGAAACAAAAGAGAACAAGGAAGAGGAGGAGGAGGAGGGGAAAAGAAGGACTAGGAGGAGGAGGAAATTAAAGCTCTTTACCATTTTAATGTCTCATCAAATACCTTTTCAAATGAGTCCACTAATACACTTTTCTTAGTATTGAACCATACATTCCTGTTCTCTAGAGACTGTCTTTATATCTGTCAGTTGCTGCTACACAGTCATTCCTGTTGTCTATTTCACTCTCAAAAGTCCACAGGCTTATATAATAAGTCATTTGGTCATCTTACTTTTAGAGACCTTCACTGTTAAGAGTTTTTATGAAACAAATAAACAAAAAAACCTTCCAGTCCCCAGAGGCCTCTCACTTCCATGTACCTCCTGCTATGGCTGCAGTAAAACAGGGGTCCTATAGGACTGGTTGAACAGACACCTTGGAACCCTGGGTCCCAGGTGGGTGACACAAAGTTGAAAGTTTCAGCTGATCAGATTCACCACCCTTTCTGCAAATGGGCCCAAGGTCACTGGGGAGCTGGACTGGGGCCTCGGCTTTCGGCGACAGCGTCCTCTCTGGAGCCTCATCTGCTGTGCAGATCCCACCACGTGCGGGTCACCTCAGGGAGATCCTGACTTTCTGCAGTGGTCTCCCCACCCCATCTCTCCTCTTTTCCCTTAAGGCTTCCTATTGTGCATAGAGTATGGGCTGTATTTGTGGAGTCCTCTAGCAGATCGAGACAGAATAGGTGCTTTCTTCAATGAAAAGTGTTTAGATTTTAAATTTGAGATTGTGAACAGCTTATTTTTATGTACTTAGCAAAATGAAATTCATTTATAGTAAACAGAACATATCTAAAGTGTACAATATTTTTAATTTTGTGTAACTGAAAAACCATTTCTAAAATCAAAACATTAACTTATTCATAATTTTCAAGAGTTCCCAAGCATTACTTTAATGTTGTCCCCCATCCCCACTCCCCTCATTTCCTCCTGTTCCCTGGAAATCACCGATCTGCTTTCTGTTTCTATAAATTAGTTGGCAGAATTTGGAAGGCTTACAAATGGAAACCTATCATGTGTACTCTCATTTTTTTAAAGGAGCTTTGTTGAGGTAAATCTGACAGACAAACTATTTGTGCTTTAGGTGCGGCGCGAGGCCCCTCGCTAGTGCCTTCTTCTCGGGTTTCTCATGAGCCTGAGCGGCAGCACAGCGACACCTTCCTCTCGGGGGGCATGTGCGCGCACAGTGCCGCACTTTCTGTCCATCCCTTTCCTTTCTCTCTTTTGCTCCTTCTTCCATCTCTCAGTCCCCTCCCCTGTGTCGAAGAAAGCATATCTCCCTGTTTCCTATTATCTATCTTTTATTTTGCTTTTAATGTTTATTTGTTTGTTTGTGTATTTGGTCGCAACTCTGTGTGGTTTCTTTCCCTTCGCACTGTGACCTCGAGTGGCCCATGGTTGCCCCTTCTGGCACGCTGCCTCTCCACTGTAAAACTCACACCCGTTCATGAAGGGGTCGCAATGTTTTCTTCTTTATTGCTAAGTACTATCTGATTGTGTGAATATACCCAAGTCGTTCACTTGTTCTGTTTACTGACACTGTACCTGGTGCTGGTTTGTCATTATTGGTAGTTCTGTGCATATTTGCATACAAGGCTTTGAAGGATACGGTGCATCTTAAATGTCTGTTTATCACCTGTGCTATACTATAAATTTACTTTTGAAGAAATTGTCAACTGGACTCCAAAATAGTGCCATTCATTTATATCCACAGAAAAACTATGTAAAAATCCAGCTCCTCATTTTTGCCAGTAATTAGTAGGCTCAGCCTTTTCAAGTGTTAGCTATTCTCTTGAGTTTGTAGTGGTTTCTAATTGAGGATCTGGTTTCCTATTCTGTCTTGTTTTAAGTTGGCTTTTTTTTTTTCCTATTAGTGAGTTTTCAAATTTTTAAAAACTGTATCCTCAGGGCAATCTGTGGCTCATTTTATTTCACAACTACTTTCTCCCAACCTGTGGCTTTCATTTTCCTTTAATCAACACGTGTCTTTGAATATCAAAGTTTTTTTTAATTTCGATAAAATCATAATTTTTATATCATTCATGATGTTTGTGCTCCATTTAAGTAATATTGATTTTATATAGCATTGTTGAATGTTTTCCCATATTTTCTGCTACACCTGTCACACCTTAGGCTCTAACAGTTTGGGTTCTGCACCATTTGGGATGAGCCTGTGTACACGGTATGAGGGAAGAGTTCAGCTGACAGCTCTTGTGTGAGCCTGAGGTGCAGCAGGCCTCACTGAGCAGGGCCTCCCCGTGGTCTCATTTTGACAGCACTGTTCAAATACAGTGGCCAAATATGTGGCACCTCTTTCTACTACTCCTGTGCCACTGATGTAGGTGCTGCACGATTGAATACTTACCACGCTTCCTTGACATTTATAGTCTTGTATATAAGTCTTGAAGCCAAGCAATACAAGTACAGGTATTCTTCTTTTTCAAAACCGTTTTCTATATTTTAGATCCTTTGTATTTCATCATGACTTCTAAAGTTAGCTTTAAATTTATCACAAAATCTCCTGAGGTTCAGCGTGAATTGTCTTGAAGCTATAGAACATTTGTGAAGAATTCATTTTTAATATATTTAATCTGATCTCTGAATGTAGGATGGGGTGAATGGCATTTGTGTAGATCTCTTGTAATTTCTCAGCAATATTTAGTAGTTTTCATTGTATAAACTTTATATCAGGCCGGGCGTGGTGGCGCATGCCTGTAATCCCAGCACTCGGGAGGCTGAGGCAGGAGGATTGTTGTGAGTTCGAGACTAGCCTGAGCTACAAAGTGAGCTTAAAGCCAGCCTGAACTGCATAGCGAGACCCTGTCTCAAAAAGACAAAAAGAAAAAAAAAAAACTTTATATCACCTAAGTTATTCCTACTCATTTCATAATTCTTAGTGCTAATGTTAATAGTGATTTTTAATGTCACTTTCCAATTGCTTATTGTTTGAGTAAAGAAGTGAAATTCATGTTTGTGGTTGGCAGCTCCAGAAGCAACTCCAAATAATCTCCCTATGGGTTTTTAATTACTGTGTGTCAGTGGATTATACTGATTCAACTCTAATGAAGAAAATTTAGAAAATTGACGGAATTTTTCTTCCAAGAATATATTTTCAGAATTGTCTCACTCTCTTTTGGAGCCTGTACTCTGAGACAAACCAGTTATCCATAATGAGATACACTGTGGGGCACTTGCAACAGCAAGGCCACATGGAAACTCCAGATCACATCCAGCAGAAATAAGAGCCCTGAGGACACCAGGAGACTAGTATCTGAGTCACACCAACGGCAGAGCACTGCCACTCGGAGGCAGCCTCCTCCTCGTCCAGCACTCTGAGTGGCCTGTGGCCTGCGTTGGTGCCTCATGAAGAGACGGTGGGTAAGAGGCCAACCCCTAACAGGATGTTAGAGAACAGACATTTGTTTGAGTAGATACATTTGAAAATAATTTATGACACAGCAATAGGCAAGTCATGAAATCCTTATGTACTTTTATTTTAAGTAGCAAACTTGCTGGGTAGCTTCAGCCACTTTGTGAATTCCTTATGATCTTCTATGTGTGTGACAGTGTCGCTCACAAATACGGGTGGCTTTACTTCTTCACTTTAAGTACATAGCAGTTTTATTATTCTTGACTTTTGGACTAGATGACAACTATAGTAAAACTTTTAAATGCAATAAAAGTGGACACACTTGCTTCATTCCTAATTTTAGGGGAAAAGCAATAGTAACTTGCTGACAGATATTGGTTTTACCCACTTGGGTATTATGAATAATGCTGCTATTTACATTGGGGTGCAAACTTTTGTGTAGAAACATCTTTCAAATACCTGGAGCACATATTTGTGGATGGAATATCTGGTCATGGGAAAGCCCTATGCTGAATCATTTAAGAATCATCCATGATTTCCCCTTTATCTGGGCAATTTTGTAGTTCTACCAGTTGTGTAAGAGGGTTTTATTTTCCCCAGCTCCTTTTGCTATTCCCTTTAGAAAATGCGAGAGTGTGTCTGGGAAGGGCTGTTCTTCCATCATCCTTGAGTACAGTCTGTATCTACTGTTGCCCCAGTGCCTCCAGCTCCCATATGCGGGGCTTCGGAAGGTGACTAGATCAGTGGATTGTAGATGCCTGGAGACACCGCCTGGGTGGAGGAGGAGGCTCGCTGGAATGGGGCCTGGAAGGGTCAATGCGCCTTCTTCTTTTCATTGACTTCTGCTTCTGCCTGGCGTGCAACAGGAAAACCTCTTCCCTTTGTCTCCCAATACTTCCCACTGCACTACTATGGGCTGTCTCTCCTCTGGCCTGATTCTCTGCCTTGAAGTCAGTGAACGATGAACCAAAATCTATACAAATCATGACCCAAAATAACCCCTCCAACTTTAAACTGTGTGTCATGTATTTTGTCTCAGCACTAAGAAATGTGACTGAGACAGCCTCTTTGTTTTTATTCTTTAAATTTGCATATATATGCACTGTCTTTCTCCCTAGCCCCAGAGTGCTGGTGCTATACTTCCAAAGTTCTTTTCAGGACTCTGTGTTATAAGGCAGCATTCAAAGTCCTACCTAAAATATGGCCATCACAAGCCTGCCCTCTAGAATCCAAAACTGTATTGATGTGTCTCTTCTCTTGTTAGCTCAGTGTTGGGAATTTTAACAAATTAAAAAATTATTTTGACTAAGATAGATTGAGAAGGTAGTGCCATTTGGTATATATGTTCAAATAGTCCTTGCTCTAATAATTTCTGGATTATCACTGGTTTTAATATACTTTGATAGGTTTATGTATGTAACCCTTTCTGAATGAGATGGTGCGTATTCAAACATAAAATCAAACTTGGAAATGTCTCTAAAGTCTCAATTTAAGGCTGGGAAGTACAGTATGAAATACTGAAGAGAGAAAAGGAGCAAAATATTTATTTTTCCATGTTCTCTGTAGTTGATAACTAAAAGGCCAGTTTCATTAGGGCTTAAGATCAGCTAAAAGACAGATGACCAAGAAAACTGAGAAGCCAGATGCCCAAGCCACCTATTGGTAATCTCATGACAGTTTAATAAGAGACCAAGCCTAAACTGATTTGTCTGCTGTTCCTCATCTATAATCCACCATCTGTGGATAGACGCTGCCTCTGCACCCGGCTGGTGCATCTAGACGGGGAGCCAAGGGATCCCTAGGGAGCAACAGGGAGCGCCAGGCGGCAGCCCGGTGTGGTCATCCAAGGGCTCCCTCACCACACCCCGATTCAGTCCCAGTGCCACAGGACACCAAGGACTTGGTGTCTTGCTAAACTGCGGGCCTTGTCTGCTTCTGCTGCCCTTCTCTCGATTCACCCTCGCTGTGGCATGGACTTCAGCTGGGTGAGGGTCTCCTCTTTGGGCTCTAACCCATCCTGTGCTGTCAGGCTGCAGTCTGACTTCCATCAACTACGGTCTATGTGCTAATTTCCAAAATTGGTTCTGAAAGTACCACTGATTAGACACCAATAACAGTGTGTGGGGTGGAGCAGAGGTTTCCCATCAGCTCTGTCCCCTACATCCTCATAATTCTGCATTTGGAGGCAGGGTATCACTAAGCTGCCCAGCTGCCCTCAGACTTGCTGGGCTCCTGCCTCAGCCTCCCACACAGCTGAGATGACAAGGACGTTGCCCTGCACCTGCCTGCAAATAGACGTGATCGCTTATGCTGCAAGTTCATTTTTCATAAGGGTGCTAATGCGCATGCCTGAGAGTGAGCTCAGACTTCTGGGCTGTCAGTGAGCTTTCGTGGGCTTGCAGCTTTGCTCTGGAAACGGCTCCAAAACTTCCTGGCCAGGGGAGGGCCTGAAGACGAGCTGCACGTTCCTTTCTGTTGATTATCTCAGGGGTGTTTCTCATCACTGAGACGAAGTACCCCAACAAGGAGCTAAAGGGGAGAAGGTTCACTTTGAATAGCAGCTTGCCGGGGCATCAGTTCATAATCAGATGCCTGAGTTCAGCAAAGTAGTCCAATTAGTGCAGTAAGCCATAATTGTAATGGGTTCGCCGTAGGACGGGCAATGTCAGAAGTTGTTCACTTGAGTCTTTTATAGCTCAGCATATTAAAATGTATTTAAAATTAATTTTAATAAAAGAAAAAGAAAATTTGGAGAAAAAATATCAAAATATAAGAAGCAAAAAAATTTTTTTTAACTTGGAAAAAATAATCAGCTGCTCCCCTAGCAAGGTGGCTTTTCAGAGGGACACTGCAGTGGAGAAACTGTTTATGACAGTCAGAGGGCAGCACAAGCAGCAGGTAGCATATGCAGCAGCAGGGTACTCTCTGTCCCTTGTGTTCTACCCAGGCTGTCCTCGGTGTGGTTACACCCAGGCGGGCCTGCCCAGTGTCCACAGACAGAGCCATACCCAGGCTACCGTCCTCGGAGTGAGCACACCCAGGCCGGCCTTCCCATGTGTCCACAGACAGAGCCATACCCAGGCCACTGTCCTCGGAGTGAGCACACCCAGGCCGGCCTTCCCAGCGTCCACAGACAGAGCCATACCCAGGCTACTGTCCTCGGAGTGAGCACACCCAGGCCGGCCTTCCCATGTGTCCACAGACATAGCTA
>PVKA01018514.1:34411-43624 GCA_004027165.1 Ctenomys sociabilis | reverse complement strand
TATATATATATATATATATATATAACAAAATCAATGCTTTAGAATACATGCAAGTTATTAGGTACTTGTTAAAGTGCTTTACATAAAATATCACCTATGAGTTGCTGTTTTCAATGGGCTCATTATAAAAATATGCCTTTTTAAAAATTTAGATCTAATTTAGAAAGATCTAAATAGCTTAGCCTAGAACTATATATTGTGTTGTACTCTTTGCTACCATGTTAAGTATACTAGTCATATCTTCCTAAATTAAACATAAATCCCATGAGAGTTGAATGGAATTCTATTCTTCATTTCTATTTCCCTAAGGGTATATACTATGACATCAATGTAAAATTGTGCCAAAATTTTATTAAAAGGGCAATAACCAGTATTTCATTAAACATGGAAGACAGTTTCATGCTACTGTCTCACAACTACGTTAGAAAGAAAGTGGCAAAAGAGGATTCCAAGGGACTATCCAAGGTCACACAGAATGAGCACATTCGCCACCACTTGAATCTACATGCTGTTACTCAATTTCTGCCTCATTAACCTAGAATATAAGCTCTTCAAGTGCTGCGGTCTTGAATTTCTTTCTCAGGGATTTATTTGTACAGCAGTGCTCAGTGTGCAATGAATGGTAAGTTAAACATTTTTAACTGATAAAAGGTACTAAAGGAATGAGTGTAAGGATAATTGTACTCTTTTTATGCTGCAATTCTTAGTAATAACAACACTTTACATTTATACAGTACTATATAGTTATGAAATTCTTTTTAAATCCTATGTGCCATTTGATACTCTAATTAAATTTTATTATTTTCCTCCATTATAGAGTTATAGGAGGTTAAATGATATATTCAAAAATAACACCAAGAAAGAGCAGAGCTGGCACAACCTCATCTCAATGCCAACCCCCTTCCCTACTTCAGCTGCAGCAAGGCTGCTTTCAGTGGAGCGCACCTGCCTTCCAAGGGTTGCCTGTCCAGGGTTACGCGCGGGCAGGCAGGCCATCTTTGGTATACGTTGGCCTTCTAATGTTTTATTTATATTGAAAATATCTGGTTCAGTAGAAAGCCCATAGCTTTAGTTTGGTCTTGAAATTTGTACACAATAGAGAATATTTAGATGGTAAGGAAAATGCATTTTGGTTGGTCACTGGAGTGCCCTAGTAAGAGTTAAATAGATATCAGTAAATTTGCATTTCATGTAAAATAATATTTTACTTAAAATAATTAAAATACGATTGAATTGCTTTCCCAAGTTCCTAAAAATATTTACATTTATGAAGCAAAAAACATTACCACTAGGCTATTAGAAACATAAGAATTCCTTTCTTTGTTAAAAATTTTAAGATAAAAATAAACTAGCATACACTTAACTGAAAAAATCAAGACTGAAGAATAGTTGATGCTATACAACAGATGAAATGGTATACAAGAGAAAAGTTAAAAACATTTAGCAATCAAGCTCCTGTGGACATGAAATCAAGGAGACTATAGAGGACAAATAAGACAGATGGCTGCGATGAGTGAATGAATGCTCTGGAGTGATTTTTGACTAAATAAGAACTTGAGGAAAAATATGTCACAAAGCAATCATTTAAGCTAAGCAGAATAATTTTCTTCTTAAAGAAAATAGCAAAAAAAAAAATCACTCTAACATTAGAGCTACTGTATTAGAAGACTATACAGACATTTAAAAATATTATGTTATAAAAGATACAGAACTATCATCTGATAACACAGGAAAAATAAATTTCATAAAGGGATATTTTAAATCTTGTAGAGGAACCACTGAATAAAATAAGTCAAAATGGGTAGGCACTCTCAAGTGTTTAATTCTAAGAAGAAAATAGAACTTTGGCAAATGGGAAGGAGACCAGGAATAGAAGGATGGGGAACAAAGGCGGCAGGAGACAAGAAAAACAGAACTAAGATGTATTATGTATGTGCACTAACTCCCCTCAATAAGTGCAATCATTATGTACTGCAAACATGTTAATACTATGTATTATAATCAGCAGCCAATTTAGGATAAGAGCTAGAGAAGACAATCTCCGTATTTCTAATTTTGTGTCAACATGCTAACACAACAGTGAACCCTTAAATGACACCCATTTACTCATTAACTTTTCCCATTTAACTTTATTCCAACCTTTTGTAAATAATATCCAGAAGGAACAAAGGGCATGTGTTTGGCTGTTAGGTGATAAATCACACTGGATGGAAAGAAGTGGTAAGACTAAGGAGCTATGTGTGCTTCCGCTGGGAACCACAAAGCACTAAAAGCTCAGAACATGGGACTTGACAAAGTAGATACTTAGATCTGCCTCTGGGTTAAGCTCTGCAAACTGGATGTGGAGAGAATACTGTGCATGTTAAGAGAGACAAGCAGATAGACATTATGGGAAATGAACACAGGCACCATGACAAAATGTGCTCCTCCCTTAAGCATCCTGCTTAGGTATCTCAGAAACCCAAGTGAAACAACTCAATGAGACACAGGGTCAACTGAAGCCAGAAATACCTCATTGTACACAAATGCTGAGGAACTATGGAGCAGGATTCAGAAGAGGCAAAGGATAGAGGAAGAAAGAATTAAATCACATTTAAAAAAACAGATCATAATTGTAACATGTGATTTATGCAGGCTACTTAGAGAGGAAGTGTACTGAGATCACATCACTTAGGTCTGGCTCCTGGCTTCACTCCTGACTGGCTTTACAGCAGGAGAAATAGTACTGTGCCTTAGCTTCCCATCCTTCCTATAGTTCAACATAATAACAGTATAGACTTCATGGCATTCCTGGGGATTTGAGTTAAAAACATAAATCACTTCGTATTTGCTTTTCATTTCAGCTCTTAGTATTCTTTATCTGGTCATCAGCAAAGAGCTAGAAAAAAGTAGTAGAAGGGGAGGGAGGGAGCAGAGAGGTGGAAGGAAGCAGAGAAAGTGGGATGGAGGGAGGGTAGAAAGGGCTAGAGGGAGGAAGAGAGGAAGAGAATGTAAAGGAAAGAAGGGAGGGCAGGGAGGGAGAAATGAAGTAAGGAAAGGAGTGATCTATTTCACTTCCTGTCAATCAAGTGTGGCAAAATATCTATGAATTTTAACATAAACAATGAGATTTCAGGATTTCTCTTACATTTTCATTTTAATTGCCTCATATTATGTTCATATTTTCACTGTCCACCATTTCTATGAATAATTTAGACTGGACTACTTAATGCTTTTTGAAAACAAAAATGTTTGAAGTTAAAAAAGTAGAGCTATTTTGAATGAACAAAAGGGGGAGAAGAATTCAAAAGCCACTAATACAGCAAGAAATTCATATTAGAAAAAAGCCAAATGCAAAAGAAGACTGTTATGCTGACAATAGATTAAAACAAAATTGGCACCTTTAATGTATACTCAGTTAAATACAGAAATAATATTTATAAAACAGGAAGTTATGCTAAAGCACTTAACATAAAAAGAAATCAAACTAAGCACAAACGCTGAAATGATTACAATTATTTATCTCAAAAAGCATAGTTAGCTGGGGATATAGCTCAGTGGCATAGCACCTGCCTGGCAAGTGCAAGGTCTTTAGTTCAATTCCCAGGACCAAAAAATAAAAAGTATAGTTAAGAGTATTTCCAAACATACAGAGAAAATTAGAAAGTCAAAGTCAAACACTTATTTGGTAAGAAGATCATCACCACTGTAACCTGTGTGAATAGCATGAAAAGTGGCTTACCCCATCTCCATTGAGGCTGTTGCTACCCAGGTGAACAGCGCTGGAAGGCTCAGAGACCAGAGGAAATGTCAGGGACACAAAAGGGTCCCAAACAGGGCTCACAGGACAGACAAGTGGGACTATTTGCATGAAAACACCAAAGCACCGGTAACAATATGAGACAGGTTTTAAGTTAGGTGAACCAGAATTGTACTTGGGGACAGAGACACATGGAATATAAGCAGGTGGGTGGAGCTGCCCCCTTTTTTCTTTTTCTTTCTAAACAGCTGGGGAGAACCCTAGCCACAGAAAACTAATCCCATCTTCCAAACAGGTAATCCCCTGCTTGCTCCTTATTCTTTCTGTTTGCCCTCTTCTCTAAGTTTGTGTGATAATCCTTTGTTTTCCACCCTGCTTCTACTTTCTTTTGAGTAGTTATCTTTGTCTTATCTACTATGCATCTCTCTCTCTCTCTCTCTCCATATATATATATATTTTTTTTTATTTTATTTTATTTTATTTTTTTTTTTTTTCCAGAACCAGGGACTGAACTCAGGCCCTTATGCTTGCCAGGCAAGTGCTTATTCTACTGAGCTATCTTCATGCCCCCCCCCCCATGCTTCTTAAATTTCTCTACCACAGAGTAAATTCACTCTACCAAAGGGCAACATTTTGAACACAAGCTCCTGATTTACAATGGGTTTTATTTTATAACAGGAGATTTTGCTCCTGTGGTATAAGGTACAAAATTAATGACTAAAAGGGCTTGTTAATTTTCAAACTGTACTTAATGCTATGGTTTTTGCTAATTACACTACTTTAGCTAGGATGTCACAGCTGTTTAAATTAGTCTCCTGTAACAAGACTGGGAAGCTGTGAAGTAATAACTCAATACCATTGACCAACAAAGAACTGGAGATGTCCCCCAATATATAACATCTCACTCTTAATATTTTATTTATTTATTTTTTTTGCGGAACCAAGGATTGAACTCAGGCCCTTGTGCTTGCCAGGGAAGTGCTTATTCCACTGAGCCATCTCCCTGGTCCCATATCTCACTCTTAATTAACTTGGAACAGACAAGCAAAGAATCTCCTACACAAAGAAGACATCCTTGAGAAACAGACATTTCCTAGAAAGGACTTGATACTAGTGATATAGACGTGTACTATAAAAACAAGAACCAACATAGAAAACAAAATAAAATTTTTTGAAATAGAAAATCAAACACAGAAGCATGATAAAATCTCAGACTTGCAGCCCACCTAGAAAAAGTTCAGGAGTAAACAAGACAGAAAAAAATGGAAGACACACACCTGATATTTCTGAAATGATACAAACTGAAGAAACAAATCCATGACACTATAGAAACAGCAAACAAAATCCAACAATATACTGTATATAAGAAACATATTTAACCCCAAAATAAATTCATAGGCTGAAAGTTGAAGGATGGAAAACAACACTCCATGCAGCAGGAACTCAGAAAAAAGGTGCGTAGCTATTCTCTTTGCAGTCAATCTGAATTTCAAACTAATAATGATCAAAGGAGATAAAGGTCACTATATACTGGTTAGTGAAAAACTTCAGAGGAAGAGACAACAATCATAAATATGTGTCCTCAAAATACAGGAATACCCAACTATATAAGACAAATATTAAAAGACATGAAAAATTAAATAAGCAATAATACAATTGAAATGGGGGACCTTAATAATCCATTATCACAAACAGATCAACTAGACAAAAAAAAAATCAGAAATGAAACATCAGAACTGAAAGACACTTGTGAACAAATGGACTCAGGAGATTTTTATAGAGGGTTCTACCCAATATTGCAGGAATATATGCTGTCAGCTGCACATGGGATGTTCTCTGAAGTATACTATATACTAGCTCATATAGCATGCTTAAGAAAATGCAAAAGAACTAAAATTATCCCATGCATATTATGTGACCATCATGTAATGAAATTAGAAGTTAATGGCATATGACACTGCAAAAAAAGAAAATCCACAAATACATGGAATTAAGGGTGAATGGGTCACAGATGAAATTGAACAGTATTCACAACTACATCAGTAGTACTAGACTACTACTACCACCATATTAACAGAGCCAAAGACGAAAACTACACAATCAATTCAATAGATGCAGAAATAACATCTGACAAACTCAACACCTATTCATGATAGAAACCCTACAGAAAAACTTAACAGATGGTCTTCATTTAATATGATAAACTGAAAGCCTTCACTCTATAATCAGGAAGAAGACAAGGATGTTCACTATTACCACTCCTTTTGAACATACTTCTGGAAACATATGCCAGAGCAACTGCACAAAAGAGAGAAGTAAAAGGAATAGATTAGAAAAGAAGTTACATTATCATTATTTGTTAATTATATGACATATGCATGGAAGACCCCAAAGTCTGAAAAATGGACTTCTAGATTTAATACCTAAATTCAGTAGCACAGCTGGATACAAATTTAACTTTCAAAAATCTATAGAATCCTTCTACAAAAACAAACTCTTTGAGAAATTAGTAAACTGATATCCTTCACAATAATAACATCCAAAAAAAAAAAAAAAAAAAAAAAGACACTGAGGAATCAATCTAACAACAGAAATAAAAGACTTCTACATTAAAAACTACAATATTCTGAAAAAGGAGGTATCTGTAGGATATCAGAAAGAGGCCATCAGAAAATGGAAAGCTATCCCTTGCTCATAGATAGGAAGAACCAGCACAGTGAAAATTGCCATATCTCAAAAATTATTATACAGATTTAATTCAATCCCAATAAAAAACCAATAGTATACTTCACAGAACTGGAAAAAAATATTCCTAAAATGCATTTGGAACCAGAAGAAACCTAGAATACCAAAAGCAATTTTGGGCAACAGAGGCAAGGCAGGAAACTATAATTATAATCTCTGACCTGAAATTATACTACAAAGCTACTGTGGTAAAATCATTGACTAAAAACTGGCTTTCCATAGGTCAAAGACTGAAACTATACTCACGTCTGTCATTATGCACTAAAGTCAAAATCAATCAAAGATCTAAATATTAAAACAGAAACACTAATGTACTGGAAGTGAAATTAGGCAGAGGTTTTGAGGACATACGTGTAGGCAGAGAGGTTATGAACAAAACCCAAACTGCATGGACAATACTTGAAAGACTCAACAACTGGGACCTCATCTTATTAAAAAACTTTTATGCATGAAAAAGTCACCAACAGAGTGAAAAAGACAACCCATAGATTGGGGAAAATTATAGCAAACTGTCCATCAGACAATGGATTCATATCATAAAGAACTGAAAAAGAAAAATCAGGTCTTCCAAATTCAATCCAAAATTGAGCAACTGAGTTGAACATACACTACTTAGATGAAGAAATACAAATAGCAAACATAATTGGTTCATTTAAGAGATGCAAATGAAAACAATACCGAGAGGGAATTGTTATCAAAAAATCAACCAACAACAAATGCTGAAGTGGTTGTGGCGATGGAGTCTGGGCGTGGTGGCGCGCACCTGCAATCCCAGCACTAGGGAGGCAGAAAGCAGGAGGATCACTGTGAATGTGGGCTGCATGGTGAGACCCTGTACAAAAAAAAAAAAAGAAAAGAAAACCACAAAAAGGAACCCTTCTCTACTGCTGGTGGGACTGCAGACTGGTGCAACCACTGTGTAAATCAGTGTAAAGATTCTTCAAAAATCTAGGATTACAGAACCCATTTGGACCCAGCCATTCCCCTCCTGGGTATCTTCCCAAAAGAATTAAAAAAATCATACTACAGCAATATATGTGCACCCATGTTTATAGAAGCACAATTTACAACAGCAACCCACATGCCCACCAACTGAATAAAAGAGAAAGAAAGATAGAATAATACTGATATAAGAACGCTTAAGGGATCGGATTATATAATTGAATAAATCTGCAAGGCACAGATTTTGCTATGCTAGTATAATAGTTTTTTTTAAAAAACAGTGGATAAAGGGAGGCAGACAGACAATTATGTACTTTAATAATTGTTTCATCTCTGTGCTATACACCAATATGCTGAGAGTAAGAGATGAATTGTATAAGTTATGTGATGGAGTAAGTTACTTGTGGTTTAAAGATTGGAAATAAAGGATTATTATTATTTCAGATATAGTACGTTACAGACAAGATGTACTGACACATTTTAAGTTTCAATTTGCAGCTAGACTTATTATGTGAAATAATATAAATGTAGCTCATACACTGATGACTTCAAGAGAGAAAAATTTTAGGGCACAAACAATAATAAATAATCAATTGAATGTTTTATCTACTAAAAATAAGCAAAACACACCTCATGAATGAAAATTATATCCTTTTCATCTTTTGCAATTAGTGTTATAAAAGGTTATTTAACAGAATTGTTCTTTTACATTTGTGTTAATGATTTTTCTTATTTGATGCACTGAAAATTCCGTAGAATCAGAGATAAATCCATACTAGCACACACTGATTATATTTTTATAATCCTTTGTTTCATTTTGCACAGCTGCAATTCATGAGAATAACCATTTAAAGAGTAAGGTTCTGTCTTAGAGAACGGACATAACAAAGTTGCCTTACACTTTCAACTAGATTATTTAGAATTCCTTACAAGCTCCAGAGAAGCCATGTAAGCATATATTCAAGATGAAAGAGAAACTAGTCATTCATTCATGTAATAATTCGAGAAATCCAAGTGTGAAGACTTTATGAATACTAGTTCATAGAATGTTTTTCATAACAATGGGATACTTAGTAATTCAAAAATCTGTGGTTATTATCTTCAATTAATTCGGACTGTCTAATAACCATTGAAATCTATTTTCATGGTTGGCAGTAAGTCCTACCTTTGTGACTTTTTAGTACTTTAATATTTCATAAGTCATTGTGTTATTAGTTACACTAATCAGAATTCAACAGTGATACTTAAAGTTCTTTAGGTTGTTTTGCATCTAGAATAATTTTTTATACTGAGACCATATCATATGTATAACTGAAATATGATATTGTTTCCATCAAGAATGCCAAGATGTACATTTTATAAGGTCAAAAGAAGATAATATTACTGAAGATTCTTGCCACTGAAATTTGTTTTTCATTATATTATGAATTTAGTTGATCCTTAATAAGATCATAAAGTTAGGATTTTTGGAGGTCAAATAAGGTAAGAATACATATTCATATATATAAATCAATGCACATTTATTGCAAATATACTTATTTGTATAGCTCTGTCTTCTAAACTCATAGTCTCTTCTTTCCTTTTCTCCCTTGGACTGGCTTTAGGCACTTGAGTTTGATGGGATGCTGCTTCTAGCACTCTAACCCATCATTAGATTCTATGGGGAATCGGCTGAGTTATCCAGTGAAAGATCTGTACATAGTATGGGAAAAATTTCAACTTTCAGATTAACACAATAGCGTTCAAAGCCAATAATCTGGCTTATATTATCAGGTTTTTACTTTTCA
>PVKA01018514.1:21911-29411 GCA_004027165.1 Ctenomys sociabilis | reverse complement strand
AAAAAAACCAAATGTTCTCTTCTCTATCACACCATATACACATTCAAGTCTCACAAATCCTGCACAATACTTACTCTCTTACTCTTTGTTCAACCCAGCTCTTCCCTTCTCTTGTTGCTAGCTTTTTTTGGGTGGAACTGGGGATTGAACTCAGCCCCTTGCCCTTTCCAGGCAAGCGCTTACCTTCCTTTTGTTGTGTAACATTTGCAATGGCCCTAAAAATTCTGTAATAGCCAGTTCTATGTCTACCTTAGTTTGATCCTGACATTGTCTCCATTTTTAAAAGTTAGAAAATCATATATTTGTCACAATATTTTCTTAATTCTGACAATTATCTGTCAACATTTTTGCCTGCTCTCTCTTTTACTCACTTCTTATTTCTTGGAGTTCTACTTTTGGGCAGTACATAGAGGGTCTGAACTGTAAGCCATAAGCCTATCATAATCACATCTACCTATACTGAGAATTCCTGGATATCTTCACATAGATATTTAAAAATCATGCCATGGTTGAATGCATAATCTGCACAAACCTGATCTCTTAAATTGAAAGATTTGTTAACATTTTTATCCAACTCTCATCCTATATGGGCTGGCATTCTCTCAGATTCTATTACATAGGTTACCCCTAGAATCCTTTCATTCCCTTTCATTTTCATTTCCTCATCTCTTTTCCCTTGGAGCAAGAAAGATGCTCCTGTCTGATCTCTGTACTTCCAATCATATTCTCTCCATGGACATTCCAAATTAAAGAGTGTATCTGCTCTTTTGTATTCCAGTGGTATGTAAGTACAGCTCATCGAACACAGAAATGGGCAATTATTACTAAAAAATGAATATACTTTTCTAAAACACAAACATCATGTCACTCTCTGCTAAACATACCTTGAGGCCACCTTCAAACACACACATACACACATAAACACAAATAAATACAGTAATACCTCAGTTATCAAAGTGAATTTGATTGAAATTCATGGAAAAGTTCACAAACTGAACACATTTTCTCATAAGAAATAATAGAAAACCAAATAATTGTTTCTGAAGCCCCAATACTACATTTATAAATTCATTTCTCTAGGACTTCAACAAATTTTGCAGTGATTTTTTTTTTCTTTAATTCTGTCATGGCTCTTAGCCTGCTGCTGGTATCACTACTACCTTTCTTTCGACCCATGGTTACAATATTTTATAAAAATAAAGTGGCACCCCACCAAAAAAAAGCACAATGACAGATGTTTTACCATAGAAGCGCTTAAGCTGAAGCATTACCTTCTTATTTCTACAGTCAGGTACAACATGTGACTGACTCTAAGCCTATACAGGTTTTCTCAAAATGGATTTTTGGTTCAACTTTGGAACAAAGTTATAAACACTGATCAGATTTTTTTTTTTTTAACTTTTCTACCCCAGTAGTGCAATGTTTGAATTTGGAGCTATTAAACAACAAAGGTATCACTGTATATGTTTTACATAGATCCAAAGCCCTTAGCACATCCATAAGGCCCTATTTTCTAGGTTTGTCATTCTCCACGTCATCCTTCCTCACTGTAAGAATCTTTAAGCTGTCTTCTTGAGCCATGCTGCCTTTTGTTTGTATTGTCATATTTTTATTGTTGCTAGGGGTGCCTTTCTTGTGGAGAAAAATCTTAGAATATTTTAGTTCAAATATTACTCTCTTCTGTGAAGTCCTCTCTGATCAACACTGGTCTACATACCAAAGACTTGCCTTGCCTTGTGATTCCATGGTGAAGTTGGTAGAGCAAGAGAACTAAGAAGGGAAGGGAGTGAACACATCCTCTTATCAGGAATCTACTTCCTAACATTACTGCATTGAAGGTGAAGTTTGTCTCTCTCTCTCTCTCTCTTTCTCTCTTTCTATTTTTTTAGGCAAGGGTATACAGGCTGTTCAGGGTCTCACTACTAGATCAGACTGATAGTCATTCTCCTGTTTATGGCCTCCCAAGAGCAGAGATTACAAGTGCATGCCCAGTCTCAATTGCCGGGCCCTAGGGGCAGGGCTGGCATGGCAGGCCTGGGGAATGAATCCCCTGTCCCTGTGCCTGCTTGCAGGTGCTTTAATCCACTGAGCTATTTGGCCAGCCCTTGAAGTTTCTAATATAGAAAACTTAGGGGATATTTTCAAGTCAGAGCGGTGATTCCCAATTAGATATAACTGCTCCTTCCCTTATCTTTAGCTAATTTAATACCTTCCTTATGTAACATACAATACTTTAATCCTTTATTGGAGGAAATATTTGCCTCCTTGAGAGCAAGGAAATAGTAGGCATGGCAGGATTATTAAGTGTTCAATTCATGTATCTCTAGCCAGACTGTATTTTCTAGTCTCCTTGTCATTTAAATGTAGCTATTTACCTGAGTTTTGGCTAACAAATATGAGTATTAATAACAGGTGTAGTATGTTTCCATAGCTGGCATATAAAAATCCTCTCATAAAATTCCTATTGCTTTATCTTACCCACTGGCTGAATCAAAGACTAATGACAAGCCATGAAATAAAAGGAACCTGAGTCACTGAATTTCTGCAAGAAGCAACAAAACATATTTATAATGTTTTAAGACATTGAAGGTTATTTGTTATGGCAGCTTCTTTTTAAGATAACAGTTTTATTGAACAAAAGTGTATATTATATAATTTACAAACTTGCAGTGTATGATTTAGTAATTTTAGCATATTTACAGAATTGCATAATCATAACCACAATCAAATTTGGATAATTTCTATTATGGCAGTTTGCCCACCTACTATAGAAAATATTCAACACATTTCCTAAGCAAATGAATAAAAAGTTTTTAAAAGTTAACATAACTATTTGGCTACTTTCTGTAAAGTAAAAGTCCCTTTCAGAAAATTAGCTATCTAAGGCTATTTCACTCAAAAAATGGTTCCGAGGAGCAGCTGTAGAAGTGACGCAGGGTAAAGTGGGTGCTATTCACTAAGTGTCGTCAACAACATAGATCACAATTTATTCTTATCCTTACAGATTTCATTTTAAAAATGTACAGGTAAATAACTTTTCAGATTAATATACCTGTTTGCTTAGGTCAGGTTTTAAAGGTTTTGAGTTATTTGATTATAACCTATGGGAGAGAATCAATCATTCAAGCATTGGAAAAGACTGACAGGAAATCCAACTCAATCCTTTACTTTCAGAAAGGACAGTATTAGTATTTTCAGAGAAAATCTTTTTATAAGGGCATAACAACCTTCATCCAGAATTCTTAAATATGTACTCCAATTTGACACTGTAAGACAATGAATGGATTAGAAATGTTAAGGAGTTGTTAAAAACAAACAAAAAAGCCAGAAAGCAAACGGAATCTGAGATATCAAGAAAAAAGATTTAAGGAAATCACAGCCCATAACATTAAAAAAGTTATACAGAGTCATGGAAGAAGTTCTAGCAATGCTTTAATCTTAGAATCAGTAGATCATGAGCACAGGAAGTAGGCCTGGATAGACAGGAAATAACTGAGCAATAGCATTTTCCCTCTATATAGCTGAAAGGGGACAGGCAGTGTTTGACAAAAGGCAAAAGCAATGAGTGTAGGAGGTGCTGGGGCCAGAAAAAAGGCTGGTGACTACAGCCCTAAAAAGGATGGCCTGGTAATAGTTCGCCATCACCAGTAGCAGGTCTCGTGACTGAGACAATCAACAGAAACAGCATAGTGAACTAAACAAGGGTTGCTAAATAGAAGTGAGACTAACTCACCCAGAATTAACAGGCATCTGAAGAAAGTCAGTAAAATGAAAGGACAAAACAACCATATAAACAAAAATAACACTCTAAAAGAAATAAAACATGGAAGGGTATATGACACAACCAAGAAATATAACAGTTGACATTAACTTCCTTCAAAATACTTCCCTCTCAAGTCAATCACATTTATTCCATTGTGCTTGCCACCTTAGAAAGCAGTTCTTGAAGTCCTCTTTTATCAGTTTCTTTAATTGCACTGTCATGACTACTTTGGTATTCTCAGTCAATTCAAAATGTTTACTTTTCATCTCACCCCAGAAAGAATGGCCATCATAAACAAATCAACTAACGACAAATGTTGGGAGAGGCTGTGGGGGAAAAAAGCAATCCTTTTCCACTGCTGGTGGGAATGTAGATTGGTGCAACCATTATGAAAATCAGTGTGGAGACTCCTTAAAAACCTAGAACTGGAAATCCCATTCAAGCCAGCTGTCCCCCTACTGGGCATTTTCCCAGAGGAACTGAAAACATATCATAGCAATATATGTGTACCTATGTTTATAGTAGCACAATTTGTGATACCCAAATCTTGGAAACAACCAAGATGCCTGTCACTTGAAGAATGGATGAAAAAGATGTGGTATTTTTATACAATGGAGTATTACCCAGCTATAAAGAATGATAAACTTGAAGCCTTCATATTTAAGTGGATGCCACTTGAAGACATACTCACCATACCCACATGTGTAAATATCGTACAGTCTACCTACTATAACAATTCAAAAGAAGAAATACAAATAGAAAACACATTTAAAAGGAAAGTGAGAACTTGAGATTAGACAACAAAAAGAGGGCAAGGAGAAAAGGTAGGAAACATGACAGGGGCAAAACCATACGTTTGTATGTACAAGATGGGTAAGGCAATGATCCTGAGAACTGTCAGTAGGTTGCTGAAACTGTCAGTTCCTTGGTGGGATTCTCACCCTAACTGTATATGCTGACCCTAACTGTATATGCTGACACCTGTGAGCTGAGTGACCACACCAAAGATAGCAATGTGTGATAGTGGGGTCATGCTTGGAATGCCTGGCATCTGGTCTTCTAAATACATACTGCTTCTCATGATATACCAATTATAGCCAGATTGTTATCTCAAGTAAGTGTTTTTTTTTTTAAAGGGTAATAAATGAAAAAAAGAGACAAGAAAAAAAATGTCATAGGACTATCCTGTTACAATGCTGTATATGGTTGGATTTCTAAATTACTGTGTAAAAATATGTAACTATTTATATTTTTTTAATGTTATTATTTTAATTCTTTTTCCATATTTGGTAGAGTCTTAAAGTTTAATATATTAATACTTGTTGGAAAATACATGCTCCATCTTATGCCCAAGATGTTTGATATTCAGACACTGAGGTTAAACCCAACTGCATATGTTGAAGGATAACAATAAGTTTCTCTTCTGGAGGGTTAATAATCTAAGTTTGCAGACCAAAAATTAAGAGAAAAAGAAGGGCTGTGAGGACCAAAAACATTTTAGCCCTGGCCTTTCAAGGTCAGTGAGGACTCGGGACATAGGAGAACCTGTACTGTAACATCATGTAACTCAGTTGTTCCTCCAAATTTTCTGAACAAGGAGATTATGGGGCCACAGAGGAATGTGATCGATGATGTAGTGTGTGCCTAAGGAGAGTCACATGGAGAGAAAACATTCTCTTAGGCTTTCACACAGAGCAAACTGGTCAAGCAATGGCCATGACTTATCCACATGGCTGACACTTACAAGGATCTACAAAGTGCGGTACAGGGTTTTGGGATAAGTCCTGATGGGACTCGACTGACCTTGTCAGATACAAAAGTTACATTTCTTGTTATATAGGTCTCGCTTTATGTTGGTCTTAACCATTGAGCAGAAAAGTATAAAAATGAGATATATAAAGTAAAGCCATATTAATATGCTGAACTGTGGAAGGCTCTAGTCAACAGATTTGGACATTGTCAGTCCTGTGGATAACCCACTACTATAGTGGACTACTGAACTATATTGGAATATTTTGCTTAATTCATGCACATACAATATTTGGATGGCAACAGAATATCCATCTCTGATAAAACTAAAGAAAAAAAAGGTGACATAAATGAAGGACCATCTTCTATCTCTATATACAAAATAGTTAGGATAGATATGTAGCTACTTGCTCAATTCAATAAGAAGAATGATTTGTACTAACAGTGTATGGAGGGGATATAATGTCTGCATCTTGTGCTATGAATGACTACTACGAAGACAACAATATGCAATGTATTAATTGTTGTAACTCTCCTACCAACCTGTTTTGAAGCTGTTTCACAGCAATGTTTTTTCCTTAATAAAAAAAGCAATAAAAGTATTTAGCAAAACCAAAAACAAATAAAAAACCCAAAATGTTTATCTTTTACGGACACTCTGGAGAAGAACCAGATATTGCATGGTGACAGATTTACCATTGGGAGGCGCAGTCATCAGATTTTTTTTTTTTTTAAAACATACCGAAGACATTCACTCTTTTGCTTTTAAAAGCATCAAGAAGAATGGGTTAAGTTGTTCCAAGTGGGGGGAAAGGGGTATTTTGAGAGGAAATTTAATAATACTTTAAAAAATATAAACACAGGCAAATACTTTTTTTGCAATCAATGTGAACAATGTCCTTAAAGTGCTCTGAGAAGATACTGAACATTTCAGAAACTATTTTGACTGTCAAAAAAACCCAACTTCATAATGAATGGCTAAAGAGAATTAGTATAGTTAATACTTAAAATGAACATATCAAATGATTTTACTAAGAAGTTTTTGCTAAACGTAGTCCAAAAGAACAAAAGAATTTTACACATAAAATTTAAGAGACAATATGTGTATCATTACTAAAATTACCATTCACTGAATAGCCACTATATACCTTTGTGTTCATAAATCTGTATTTCACTTAATGTATATAGTGCCTCTATGAGATATTTATCATTATTATCCCAATTTTACAGATGATGAAAATGAAACAGAAGTTAAATCATATTTTTTCAAGTCATACAGTTGGAAGGATGGAAGATTTTTATGTTCAACATGTACCTTAAAGGAGTTCTTTTTTTAATTTTTCTTTTTTGCTGATTGAACCCCCAGCCCCTACGCCTGCTTGCAGGTGCTTTTAATCCACTTAGCTATTTGGCCAGTCCTAAAGAAATTCTTGATAAAAAGAATGGAGAAGACAAAACCAAAAACAATTGATTTCTCCAGAATTTTAGATATGTACAAAAAGGCCTAAAGTTGCAAAGGGAACAGATACATTCACTAAACTGTAGTGAAATTGTGAAGTGGTAAGATTATCAAGAAACATTAAAATGCATTTAAGAATTCTTGGAGAGAGCAAATAGGTTATCTCCAAAGAAGGAAAATATTAGGCTGGCTTCTAGTCAAATTCCTTACATTACTCAATACAGAAATAAGAGCTTTATCATGGTTACACGAAAACAAAGTGGGAAATTATCAAAAATAATTCTGCAGCCGGGCGTGGTGGCACATGCCTGTAATCCCAGCACTCAGGAGGCTGAGGCAGGAGAATTGTTGTGAGCTTGAGACCAGCCTGAGCTACAAAGTGAGTTTAAGGCCAGCCTGAACTGCAAAGTGAGACCCTGTCTCAAAAACACAAAAAAAAAAAAAAAAAAAAAAAAAAAAAAAAAAAAAAAAAAAAAAAAAAAAAAAAAAAAAAAAAAAAAAAAAAAAAAAAAAAAAAAAAAAAAAAAAA
>PVKA01018514.1:7500-21811 GCA_004027165.1 Ctenomys sociabilis | reverse complement strand
TATTAGAAATAATATGTCCCAATAAAGTATAATGGTGTAATTACAAAAGAATAAGAGATTATAGAATTAATCAAATGTAAAGGATTCTTAAAGAATTTGACCTGTAAAACCAAAAGATATTATCTACCCCCAAATATAAAATAAGCCTTAGGAAAGTCTCATCAAGGAGAAAAAAGAAGACCTGTAACACAAAAATGAGCACTTCAATGGCAAGCACAAGGGCCTGAGTTCAATCCCTGGTTCCACCAAAAAAAAAAAAAAAAAAAAAAAAAAAAAAAAAAAAAAAAAAAAAAAAAAAAAAAAAAAAAAAAAAAAAAAAAAAAAAAAAAAAAGAAATGAGTAAACTAACATAACTGGAGATACAGAAGAAACTTTGAAAATATGCATACAAATGTGAATATTCTTATCATGTTATCTACTCATTGGAAAATCTAAATATTAATAATTTTGAGAAAATGATAATAGTACACAAAAAGGTTAAACACAAATTTTTTATTCAAAATGTCCCAAAGTGTGTACTTTTATGTTAAGATTTACTTCATGCTTTCAAGAAGTATCAGTGGCCAAAGTATAGGTCAAAATATGCTCAGGATGGGTCGGCCAAATAGATCAGGTGATTAAAGCACCTGCAAGCAGGCGCTGGGTCCCCAGGGATTCAGTCCCTGGGTGTACCTTGCTGGCTCAGCCCCGGGGCACACTGCAATGGCAACTGAGACTGGGCGTGGTGGCGCACACCTGCGATCCCAGCTCTTGGGAGGAGGTAAACTATGAGTGTGATCTAGTAGTGAGACCCTGAACGCCCTGTGGACCCTTTCCTAAAATACCATGAACAAATAAATAAATAAAGTATGCTCAGTGTTACTAGTACTCAGTGAAAAGCAACTAAACATCTTTGACCAGCACACTACCAAAAATAAGACTAATAATGTTATTGATAAAGCAAAATAATTTTTCTTTGTGGTAGTGGGGATTGAATCCAGGGCTTGTACTTGCCAGGCAGGCGCTGGTGCCACCGAGCTATCTACCCGGCCCTCTAACAAAATCTCATCGCCTGTAAATAGACTGTAAATTGGTGAAGTAAGTTTGAAAGAATATTAGCCTATCTAACAAAACCATAGAGTATACATACTGTAATACTCATTCAGCAATTCCACATAGTTTTTTTATGTATTTGGTAGAGGGTCTCATTTGTGCAGCTCAGACTCACAGTTATCCTTCTGTTTTAAGCCTCCCCAGCACCAGGATTACAGGCATGCACCACCACACCTGGTCTTGGTGGCTGGGTCAGTGTGCCTGAGGGTGGGGCTGGCGCAGCATGTAGTGCCGTGGTGGGGGCATCGAACACTGATCCCTGTGCTTGCTTAAGCAGGTGCTTGGTCTGCTGAGTTCTCTCTGGCCCACAATTCCACTTATAGAAATACTTGCACACATTTGAGGATATGCATACAAGGAGCATCACTTTTTGTAAAGATAAGAAAACAAGCTAAATATTGATAGGGCTAAATAATTTTCATGCAATATTATGAAATGTTATAATGCCACTGAAAAAAATGAAGTAGATTTGCAGGTATTCAAGATATTCAAATGTATATTAGATTTAAAACATAGGTTGCATTACAGTAAATACCATCATTCTATTTACAAACAAAACAAAATACATAAACAATATGAAAGAAGACAGGATGAATGCATGAAAATCTACTAGTTCACTTATTTAACGACAATGCATCAGAGTAGGGCTTCTGCCTAACTTCAATGGGTATACTCTTTTCACCTTATCACAATATCTTTATTTAAGCACACATTTCTTTTATTCCATTTAAGATGCTTAAAAATTATACTATCAAGAAGTAGAAAAGTTTTTGTGGTGGTCTAGCATAAAATTTAGAGCCCAGCAATAAATGATTAATGGATCATAAACATCTAGCAAAACGTATTTTGTCTATTTCACAAAGTGTATTACAACTTGTAGTGGTTGTCACAATAGCACTAAGAAAATCACAAAGATAATTAGGACACTTCAAAGACAATGCTGTGTCAAAATACGTTAAGTAATGATAGTAACAAAGAATGAGCTGGTCTCATGACACTAACAGTGTCTCTAGCACTGCCCACATCATCCCCTCATATATATATATATATATATATATATATATATATGATTATCAGATATTTTTAAGGATTTTTTTCTGATATTTTATTCTTTTCTACATTTACTATAAATCTATAAATAATACATTTATTCAGTTTAAATGCTTTCATATGATTTTAAGTATCAATGTAAGAGGCAGTATCAACTAACAATTGTCATTCCCAAAGAACTGTAAGTATGAATGTATTTTATTGATATCAGTTATTACTATTCACATTTTGTGATAAACAAAGAACCCAATAAATTTAAATGATTTGCTAAAGGTTAGAATGAACAAGACACACAGGCTGTGAATTTCATTTTAAGGTTCTCTGTAGTTTATATCTCATTTATTTATTAATTCAGAGGTAAACAGTAAACAAATGAGGGAATAATTGAATCCTTGAACACATTGCTGGTCATAAAGATACTCTTATATGAATATGCTTTATTCAAAATCATACAAAAAATCTGAAGAGGCCCATTGTTTCGTAAAGACCACAGTCATTCACTTAATACATATTTAAGATGTCATTAGAAAACAAGTGTATACCAAAACAGTATGAAAACAGTTTGCAATGTATTAATTTATCGAATCCATCTTGTTAAGGTGTCTTAAAACTGTCTGATTGATATTTGTACTTCAATAAATTAAAAAAAATAAAATAAATATCATTCAACCATTAGAAAAAAAAAAGAAAACAAATGTACAGGGCTGGGGAGATAGCTTGGCAGTCTAAGCACCTGCTGGCAAGCACAAGGACCCAGGTTCTATCCTTGATACCACCTATCTACCTGAAGCATGACATACTGGCCACTGAAACTGGGTGTGGTGGCACATGCCTGTAATCCCAGCACTGGGGAGGCTGAGACAGGAGGATCACTATGAATCTGAGCTGTGCAATGAGACCCTGTACCACATAAATAAATAAATAAATGAATAAATGAATGAATGAATAAATAAATAAATGATTAAAAAATAAAGAAAAAATGTACAAAGAATCTGTATTAAAAGTACTGTGCTAAATCTCATGAGCATTTGTGTCTGGTGAAACATACAGAAATACTGAGATTTTCTTCCTCATTTTCCTAAATACAGTACCTCATCTAAAGCTCTACATTCTTCAATTTAATTCTGATTCCAAAGTGTTATATTACCATTCTTCAATAACTACCGGAGTGAACAATGGCTCTAAGTAAGTGTCTAAACAAAAGGCTTTATTAATTTGTATGCTCCCTGTTTGTCACAGAGATCATTAATGGAGAAATGTGATATTCACATTAGGATTTCATTTATTCCAAAGTTTAGTGTTAAGGGTTAAGGCAATTTTTATTTTAACTTATGTAACTCTGTGGTTTTAGCCTGCCAGGATTACTATTTTTTTCTGTTCTCTCTCTACTTCTCCAGAAACAGTCTTCTATATAGTTCTGGCTGGCCCTAAACTCACTAGGTATCCCAGGCTAGCCCCTAACTTGTAGTGATTTTCTTGCCTCAGCCTCGGGGGGAATAACAGACATGACCCATTATGACTAGTGCATAGTGAGATTTCTTTCTAACTATTAATGGAGGAAATAATAGTAAGTACCAACAGATCGGTTTAAAAGTGATTAGTTGTACTAAACTCATTTAAAACTTACATGATGAATATAAGTATTGTATCTGCATAAAGACTACATGACTATGGTCATACTATCAGCTCTAGCTTGAAAATATTGGATCATTATTCTAAATCTATCAGCATATTCAATATTGAAAAATTACGAATTCATTGAAGTGACAAGTGGAAACTATAAAATGACATGGTATCTTTTAATTCCTTTCCTTTTTTAAGTACTGAAGTATAATTATTCAGAACATAATGAATAAAGGTTTGGGGTTGTTTTTACATCAAATTTTCTTCTATACAGGTTATATTTCCCAAAGTAAAAAGCTTCCTATTTCACTATTTTATTCTGTGTTATGTCATTTTTTTTTCAGTACTGGGGACTGAACTCAGGAACCTGAACTTGCTAGGCAGGCGCTTATTCTAATACTGAGCTATCTCCCCATTCCCTGTGTTGTATCTTCTAGATTTTCTATTAATTGTTGTACCTATACTGGATTTTAAAGATTACTCAAATTTGTGAGGATTTACTCCATGTGCTCATTCTTTCCCTTCTTTTGGAGAATTTTCTATGTCATTTATTAGGAAAGCTTTGATAAACAATACCACTATGGAACATAGTGTAGTACAGATTAAGCGTAGTACAGATATGCTGGTGTAATGCAGGTGTAGGTCACCTATCCTAACTCTTGAATTGAATAGGCATTTCTCACCCAGATCTTCTAATGAAGTCCATGAGCACTCTGGGGCAAGGATAGAATCAAGCAGACCTTGTTATAATTTAAGACACAAATGTGGACAGTGTTTCTGTGGTTTTGTTTTTTTAAATGTGAAACTTTCAGTCTTCTGGCCATTTATGTATCTCTTTCAGTTCTGTTGAGCAACTTTTTCTTCTGTAAAATGGATAACTGTGTGACAATCAAGATGTCACTTATTAAAACTTAGAACAAAAGCTTAAATAACTGAAAACAACTCAGTAATAACAACCTGGATATACCACTGTAATATTTAGTTTTCAAAAAAAGCATAGTAGATTTTCAGATTGCTGATACAGAAAATAAAAATAACTTCGTCATTTGATGTTCCTTTGACTTACTGCACATCCATCAACTTTTGATGTCTGTTTGAAGTCAGTGGGCCACCATTATATACTCCCACTCCAATAAAATGTTTCAGCATTTCAGAAAAACTCTAAAGTCTGGAGTTACAGAAACACTGCCTTTAAAAGGAATTGTATCCTAGACTCTGATAAGTGCTTTAGGACATATTCTCTTTCAGTATGATCCAATATGCTATCAACATATATTTTTTAAAAGTAACAAAAGATATATAGGTCTCTTTTAAAAATGATAACTCAAATCTAGAAATGGTAATTAATTACTATATTTCAGAAATAAGGGATAGGATGCAGTAATTTTCAGTGTCAAAAAATATGAAAAATTTCCTTTCCTCATTTTTAGTTTATTCTAGAATCTTTGTTTTCATAGCTTCAACTCTTGAAAACAAACAAAAACTTTTGCAGGTCTGCTATGTGTTAGTCACTGTATTAACCATAATGCTACCTTACCTAATAATAAATGAAGTGAAATTATCACAAAGTCTGTCTGCTTTTCTTTTCTTTATTCTAATAACTTTAAAAACCATGTGGAAATAATATTATAAAACTAATTCTACTATCTTTTCTAAGTACAGGATAGTTTATTTTTATTGACGTTTAATAACCAACTCAAAGATGGTGGATAAAAAACTACTGTAAAATAAGTGTGGAAACACATAGTTGCTATTTTACTAATGAATTAATATGCAACCAGCTAATTTTTATAGGAACATAAAAAGTTCAATGTTCAAGTTCATGCTATGATTTTGGTTGCTTTGACTTCAGAGATTCATCATTTAAATCAGAACTCATTGAATGAATTTCAGTACAGTAATATGTACATCTCTGTACTTAAAAATGCTAATGCCTCTGATAAAATATAGGCTTGCATTGTCAAGTCTGCAATTTTTTCCCCAAAGGAGTTTTGTGTTATGTCCTGATTTAATTCTATTAAAAGTATGTTTTAAATGTACCTCTTAGGGTCAGCGGGATAGCTCAGCAGACTAAGTGCCTGCTTAGGCAAGTGTAGGGATGGGGTTTGATCCCTGGCACTACTTGTCTGTTGGCCCCATCCCCATGTGCTGAGCCAGCCACCTAGACTGGGTATGGAGACACAGGCCTATAATCCCAGAGTTGGGGAAACTGAAAACAGGAGGATCACTATAAGTCTGAGCTGTGTAGTGAGACCTTGTACCAAATACATTAAAAAAAAAAAAAAAAAAAAAAGCACCTCTTACACAACACATTCTGATAAAGGAGTTTGTGATTGCTCTAATATAATTGGAATGTCTCTAATATGAGAAAGAACACCATAAGTACAATACAAAATTAATAATGCAAGCTGTGTTGGATGACCAGCTGTAGTATTAGGGAGGTGTGACCTGGTTTCAGAATGATCCTGGAGATTTTTACTTCCCTGACTCACTGAAAACATGGCACAAAATGAAACTTTAAAAAAAATGTATTTAGTACATGTATTTAGCTGGCCAGATAGCTCAGTGGATTAAAGCACCTGCTTGGACAGATGCAGGGGTCTGGGTTAGATCCTTGGCCTGCCCTGCTGGCCCTACCCTAGGGGGTGGGGGCAAGCTGAGATGGTGATTGAGACTGGGCATGGTGGCACAGGCCTGCAATCCCAGCACTTGGGAGGCTAAAAAAAAAAAAGGATCACTACGAGTTTGATCTGTGTAGTGAGACCCTGTAGACTCTATACTAAATACATTAAAAAATTAAAAAAAAGAAGAAGCTTTAGAATTCACTACAGCCTGTTCAGATATCCTTTAATTTGCTTGTTGGTGAAGACGCATGTCCAGCTGTCTCACATGGTATAGGTGAATTACAACAGCAGTAGTTGTTTCAGGAAAATAAGGAGAAAAATTGGTATTGCTTAAAAGTCATAGTCATGATCTGCGCAACTAGATTCAATACTACAGCAACAACTGAATGCAAACCGATTGACAAGCATGAAAATGATTAACCTAGAACTTCCTTAGACAAGAAATGAGAAATATAAAAAAAGGTTCAAAAAATATTTCTTTCCATCATGAGTGACTTATAACAGCAGCTTATACCAGTAACTCAATGTGCTTTATTAATAAGATACTGTTTGAAAACATGAGTTTATCTTTTAAGTTGTTTTGATGATAAAAAGATGTTTAGATCCATATATATTTAGAGAAAGAAAAAAATAAATATATCAAACAGAAGAAATGCATGTATCCAGGAAAGGGAAATATAGTACTCTTTCAAAGAAAGTTACTGGTTTTTTTTAAAAATAATAAATAATAGCTTAAACAAAAGAATTACTTTCAATGAATCAAAGAAATACACAGATTTTATTAACAATTTTTATATTATTATTATAAAAAATTGTCCTGCATACTACATATAGTCCTCATTAACTCCATATTTTACTGTAGTAGTATCACAAGATACTACTTGTGATGTTTTGATTACACAATAATTATCAACAACTTAAAGCTCTATTTTGTTGCTTACAATTCTCAAGTAGGCAGGAGTTTACAGTTGTAAAACAGGGATTGAACCCGGGGCCTTTGCACTGAGCTATGTCCACATCCTTTTATATTTTTTATTTTGATACAGGATCTAGACACTAAGCTTCTCAGGCTGGTTGGAATTCTCCTCTGTTAGCTTCCTCAAGTGCCACCACCACTGGATTAATTTATAGTACTTTTATTAAGGATAGTAGATTTATAAGCTTAAGTTCTATAAGCATCAGGGTTAGGGAGGTAGCTCAGTGGCATAAGTCCCTGCCTTGCAGGGACAGGGTCCCAAGTTCGATTCCTAGGATCCAAAAATGAATTAATTGAAAAAAAATGATATGCGTAAGTGTCACATGGAAAGCTTATTAAAACAAAGCTCAGGGCCAGGGATAAAGCTCAGCAGCTTAAGCTCAGCACCTGAATGGCAAGCGCAAGGTTCCAAGTTCAATCCTTGGTGCAAAAATAACAAAATACAGATCAGCTATCTAAGGTAGGAGGGATCTTGCTTTTGTTTTTTTCTTCATCTCAACTCAAGTTTTCTGAATTTATTCATTTTATGTATATTTATGCAGGCTGAAAACTACAATTTAAGCAATCTCCTGCCTTAGCCTTCTAAGTAGCTGTGACTTCAGGTACATGTCACTGTATATAGTTTCAACTTAAATAGGGAATTTTATACATTTTGTCCCAATGTGATGAGGGGCCCAATTCAGGAGGGAGTCAGGACGCTTTAAAATTTTCGAGATATTTGTTCTTCAGCCTGAACACAGAATGTAATGTATGATAAGTTTTGACATATTTAGATCTTCCTTATTAATTAATTTAAGGAAAATTTTGATTTTTCTTTCTTTTCTGGTGCAGTGGGGGATAGCACCCAGGGCTTTATGCCTTTGTGTTTGTTTCTTCCTGAGGGATGACTGTTAGGTCACTTCTAGCAGTGCTAAGTACATGGAAATCCAATATTCAATAATTGTTGGCTAGGAGTTATGTTCACTATAGCAAAAGATGAACTTGGAGCATGAAACACTTTAAGAAGTAGATGTAATTCAAATAGAGACAATATTTTGTGAAGAAGGAACTTAGTTCAATAGAATGTACAGGACAAATTGTAATGATGCATAAATGGGAAATAAATTACTTACCAAAGGATTGAAACATCATCTAAGGCACTACAGATTTGCATTCAAGAAGCCAAAATTCTTGTACCAATTAAAAACTTCTCTGTTAAGTAAATATGAGGAAGTTCTGGAGTTATCCTAATTGGAGAATATAGATAATACTATCAACTTCTCTTTCTAGGAAAAATTAAAAAGGATTACAGCATGGCCAAGATATAGGAAGTTTTTTTGTTTTTTTTTTTAATTCTGCCAAGAGATTATAGCTCTTTGGAATTAGTATTTAGAATTTATAAAGAATGAAAAAATAATAGCCCTCCCCTAAACAACCCATTCAAAAATAGGCAAATGATCTGAATAGATACAGTATTTTTCAAAGATGGCCAATAGGCATATATAGAAAATGTTCAATGGCATTAGCCACGTAAATGTAAATAAAAACTATTTTGAAATTAAAAATACACCTTACTCCAGTCTCAAGGTCTATCACTGAAAGAGCTTACACACACACACACACACACACACACACTGAATAGAAGAGTAAAGAATGTTTCCACATTGTTGGTGGGACTATAAACTAGTGCAACCACTACAGAAACAGTATGAAGAGACATAAGCAAACTGAAAATAAAAATCTCATTTGACCCAGCTATACCTTCTAGGTATATCTGAGAAAGAATTAAAGACATTTACTGTAATTATACTCCTATGTGCACATTAATGTTTATAACAGCATAATACACAACAGCTAAGCTCTGGAAAAGCCTAGATGACTATGAAACATATGGATAAAGAGAATGTGCTATATGAACACAGTGGAATATTATTAAATTACAAGGAAGAATGGCATTTGCAAGAAAATAGAACTTGAGACCATCATGCTAAGGGAAATATGCCAGTCTCGGAAAATAGAGTATCACAGGTTGTTTCCTGTCATATGAAGAAACTAAAACATAAACAAATCAATCAAGAAAATGAAGGAGAGATGATAGGAATCTAAAAGGTAGACTCTTGAAGATGGGAAAGAAATGGAATGAGAAAGAAGGAAAGGGAGAAAACAAAGGGATTAAAATGATCAAGATATGTTATATACATGTCCTGATTCCTCAAAACAAACGCTGCTGCTGTGTCACAAACATGCATAAAATCAATCATAGCTTTTCATAAATATTATTAGACTTTGCCTCTTCCTTCATCACTTTAACCCCAGCATTTGACAGTCTGCTAAATAATGGATACTCAACAAGACTTAATAAATTCTGCTAAGAGGTAAAAATATAAAAATATACTGTAATATACCAGACGTAGACAAGCCTAGAAGTTGAGAGATTTATGGAGACAGCTTAAGTATTTTATTTTATTTTTTCTACTGGTGCAAGGGATTGAACCCAGGGGCTGGCATATGGCTATCCAAGGGACTATACTGCCAGTCCCTGAACAATTCTTACTGGTTTGGGGAAGGCATGTCTGAACCACTCTTTTCTTTGCCTAGATACACTAGTTAACTGGTAGCTAAGATACTTAGCTCTTAACACTTACTATACAGATTCAGTTGGCTAATAATCATCTTCCCCAAGGAGGTTATCTCTAAAAATGGTCAGAGAATCTAATTTTTCTTAGCATGACATGTCATCCAGCAAGAGGCTCTAGCCTGTATTCATACTGTTCTGTCACTCCATCCTGTATCCTTTCTACTTCAGATATTAAAATCTTGGTCTATTTTGGAACATCTACTACCTTTCACAATTGCATGTTTTTTGGTACCCTAGGATTGGAAGATTTTCCTCACAATGGGACTGCACAATTTTATGAGACTCTTCCTAAATCTGAACAGAATTAGTTTTCTTTGTAGTACTTATGTTTTGTTCCTAATCATATTATTTTATAATTATTTTAATGCATTTCTTATTTATTAGCACACTTGAAAGTCACTCCAGTGTCCATGAATGTTTTTATTTATTTAATTCTTTACGAGCTATTTTCAATTTTCACAAAAGGAAAGAAAGCACTGGCAAGAAAATGAACCACAATATTTGAAAAGATTTATAGTTTTAAAAGAGAATACCATACTTACTTAAACTGACGTCTGTAGACAAGATATCATTTCTGCACCTTGTACTATGAATAACTACTATGAAGACAACAACAGGCAATGTATTAATTGTAACTGTCCTACTGACCTGTTTTGAAACTGTCTCAGTGCTATTTCTTTCTCAATAAAATTAATTTAAAAAATTTAAAAAAATCAAAAACGGTAAAAAAAAAAAATAAATAAACTGACGCCTGGTTGCATATACTCTACCAACCTTGGAATATGGCAGAATGACATTTTGTTTCAGGTCTCTAGCAAGGGTTACATGCACAAACACATGATATGTTCATATATAATGTATAAACACTGTATGAGCTTAAAGACATCTATTAAAACAGCATACCTTATAGCACTGTACTTCAGGTCACATTCAGGCTAGAATAAATTACTGCAAAGCATTATAGTAGAGAGATTCTGAAGCTAGGTTATCTACATTTAAATTCTGGCTCTACTCACCACTAGGTACAAGATCGAGAACAAGCATTTTACTTTCTTTCTTTTTTGTGTGTGTGGCAGAACCAGGGACTGAACTCAGACCCTTGAACTTGCCAGGGAAGCGCTTATTCCACTGAGCCATCTCCCTGGCCCCTATTTTACTTTATTTTTGGTGGAAGGAGGAATTGAACTCAGAACCATCTCCCCATCTTAAGCATCTTACTTTCTTTGTACCAGTTAATGTATCTTTTTTGGTTGTTTGTTTTGCATTTTTTGAGACAGACTCATACTATGTAGTTCAGGCTAACCTCAAACTCACTTTGGAGGATCCACTTGTTTCAGCCTTCCAAATGCTGTGATTATACATATACATCACCATGTCCAGCAATTTATCTGAAAATAATATTGGGGCTAATATTCTAGGTTTGTTATAAGGACTGAATAAGTTAATATACACCAAACATTCAGAATAGGACATATAAAGGTTATCCATTATATTTATATAAAATATATATTATTTATATACTTTTATATTAGTTTTTAACTACAGCAATTATTTGTATTTAAAATACATGTACCCTTGCTGTTTTATATATTAAAAACGTATTCAATGTTTATATAGTGAATTCTTTCCTTGTAGTAAAATTTCATTTCACTTAATGAGCTACGCACTATGTATGTAATATGGTATCTCTGATATTTCTGAGAAATGGTAAGGAATATGAAATAGGTTCACTTTTGCCACGTGTGGTGATACAGCCTGTAAGCCCAACACTTGGGAGGTTAGGCAGGAGGATCACTGAGAGTTCAAGACCAGTCTGGGCTACATTGTGAACTCAAGGTTTAACTTAAACTATACAGCAACACCCTGTCTCAAAAGACAAAACAAAGCTCACTTTAAACTGAAGAGAGGTTTAAAGCAGAATATGAGAATCTGGGAGAATCTGGGTGTGTGTGTATTTATGTATGTTCATATGTATTTTTGAGCAGATCATTGCAGAATCTATCTTTATGGTGTGTGTGTGTGTGTGTGTGTGTGTGTGTGTGTGTGTGTGTGTGTGACATAGGCAGATTACCTACCTACCTACCTACATATCTGAGCTATCTTGGATATTCTGTCACAAACGCGAATGCAGTCCTGTATTTCATATTTCCTTTACGTATACTCAATATTCTACAATATAAATTGCTCAGCTATCTTACAACTGGTTTAGGTCTCACAGCACTAAATGTATTTATTTCTTTAGCATCAATAGCATCAATTCAATATATCTTTTCTCCTTACCACACCGATAATTTCTTAAGTTCAGATATTTTACTAACTTTTGTGTTATGTGGTTTCAGACATGGTTCAACAGCTTATCAATAAATGTTTATTGACCTAAACTAAAAATTAACATACAAAATGATGATTTTGAGGAATAATAATGTATTGAAGATTTACTTTTGTTCATGCTACTTAAATATTTTAGGAACATTTATTCAAGAAAAAGAATATTTTGAGTTATCTATGTCTCAGAAAATTACACTAGTTAGTACACTCCATTCTACTCATTTGAATATTATTTCAAGTGTAAAACCTGGCACAAATTCTCATTTCAAGATTACAGAATTTGATGTTTTACATATAGCTTCACATATACATATAAGCATATTCATCTGTAAGTTTCTAAGACTGAGTTTTTTCTTTTCTTTTTATTTTTTAAAGAGCACAAAACAGTATTAAAACAAAAATTACAAGTGATACAGAAATTCACTTAACAAAGGAATATGAATTTCACAGTATCTGATATAATGCATAGTGTTGTCTTCCAACCAGTTATTCAAGAGTGAGTTTCTCCTGTACCAAAAAATTCACTTTGAGTATGATCCAATACTAAAACTTAAGAAACATGCTCTAGAAGTTTACCGTTATAGAACGTACTGAAGAGCAACAAAACTTACAAATTTTCACAGTAATTAAATGTCAAGTCAAACAAAAATCTTTAAAGCTATGGATACACTAAAGTGCTGTATTTCCTAGTATCTAATAAATATAGAATACACAAGAAACAATTTTCTTTTATTTAGATGAATTATTCTCAGTAATTTTTTTTAAAAGACAGGGTCTTACCAAAGTGGCCTTAACTCCAAGGTTTAAGTGATCTCACTGTTACCTCAGGATCCTAAGCAGCTGGGATTACAGGCAAATTTTGGAACTGTGCTCACCTTCTTTGTTTTGCTTTTGTAACAAACACTTGTTATTATATCAACACAAAATGTTAATGATAATAGTTGTCTTATTATACCTGGTAGCAGCAATTGAAACCATAACTGTGGAATTTAATAACAGTAAAAATGAAGACCTAAAATTCAAGCAGATAAATGCTTATATTGCATTTAAAACAACTACATAAAGCCCCACAGAAGCTTGTGCTTCAAACACATGAAAGATGAACTTTAAAAGCCAGTACTTATTATTTCAAAGTAGAAATCAAAGGACTTAGCATTTCAGGACATAACAAGACCATGTTCATTTCCAGTACATTTGTTTTATTTTTATTTAATTAATTAATTTTTTTTTTTTTGGAAGGGGGATTGAACTCAGGCCCTTGTGCTTGTCAGGCAAGCACTTATTCTACTGAGCTATCTCCCCAGCCCCTTCCAGTACATTTGTGAGGCACAAATTATTTTGTAGATATTTCTGAGTTTTGGTAAAAGACAATCCCATCAAATAGAAACATTTACATACTTTATCATGAGTCAAATTACCTTGATATTTAAAATATTTTATAAAATCTATTTAGTATGATTTCTTACTATTTTTCATTTTTTAAATGCTTGTCCAGAATATATCATTATCTTATAAAATCGTAGATATACAACTGGAAGGCATAATTTTAAAACCTCATCCACGTATTGTGTATTATTCCAGGCAATTCTTTCATAGATTAAGTGAACAAGAGTATTTATAATGTTAATAATAGTATTTTACTACTGGATATTTCATAAGTCTGTGTCAACCTTAGTGGGCTCAGATCTTTGAATTCTGCTTTGTGAATTTCTTATGGGGAAAACGAACAAGAGCTAAGAATACAGCCTACCACATCCCTGAGTTTCACTAGGTGGCGCAAGAAGAATAATTTATCTTCTGCATCTGTTGGAATGTTTGGGAATAACAGAACAAGAGAACAGTATACATAAGTTACTTAAATTAGAATGTTTAAAATCTATTTATACTAGAACATATTTCTTTATACAATATAAAACACTTTAGTATAAAGGAAACTTTAGTAAAGTGGATGGTTTTCTATTTTCTTCCACTAGCTATTCTGAACACGAAACATTTAGTGTT
>PVKA01018514.1:0-2500 GCA_004027165.1 Ctenomys sociabilis | reverse complement strand
TTTCCATTCAATACTCACAAAAATCCTTTATGGTTTTTATGTTTATCATTCTTTCAGGAAACTTTAGGAGTTTAGGTAGAATGGTTTAAATAAGGCCAGAATGCAAAGTCAGGATGCCAGCCTCAGAACAACCTCTGTTTTATTAGCATTCTTTCTTAGGAGTAATAACTTTGCTTCTTTAACTAACAATGAGTATGAAACCTTGCTTCTTTGACTAACAATTTAGTGCTTCTTTAACAATAAGTATGAAATTAATTCATTTTCTACTGTGCATTTTGAATAAGAATAAAAAAGATGCACTATCACTTAACATCTGTGTAATGAAGTGGTATTTCAGAGAAACCAGATGGTTAAAGATGGTTAAGACAATCTGGCTGAAAGCTGATGGACATATTTATGTGTAATACTGAGAGTGGAAGCTTAACGATTTCTAGAGGAAAGCAGAATAAATAATATTATCATTCTAGTTGGTGGTAGGGGGACTTGAAATATAATGTTCCAAATGGAAGCTGATGTTAAATGCTTCCCTCTCTGAAGTTTCACAAAGAGAAATGCAACAGTATATCTGAAGAAGCAAAAATAGTTCATACTCTCTGATATAATTTCAAATAATGTAAATCAAAGAAATAAGTTTAAAATGAAAAAAGTATGCATGAAGATATTCAGTAAGCATTATTTTAATAGAAAAAATAATATAAATATTCAACAATAGGCAAATGACTAATGGTATGCTTTCTGGGTAAATATTATGTAGCCACTAAATTATGCTAATTAAAATTATGTAACAAATTGGGAAAATGATTCTGATAGAAAAGCAGATGCAGAAAAGCAGAATAAAAATGAATTTATGTAAATGAACACTTAAATAAGGAAAAAATAAGAAATATAATCACTTATTTAGAAACTAAATTTCCATACGTAATTTTATTTGTTTCTAAGCTATTATGTATAACTGATCTCATTGGTGATTTTGGCACCAGTAGCACATATTTTAACATTTGGTCAGGCCAAGTCAACCTCATTCTGATGCCTTTGCATTTCTTTGGCTAGACTTACAGAATTATTCTTTTAGATAAGCTTTATTATCATTTTTGTTATGTCTCCCTATATATGCAGACAAAAGCACTTCTACAAATAAACAATACAATCCTATTAGAATTCCTAATAATTCCATTAAAATACTGTATTAGCATAGAAAAATAGCTGCCTCTATTATACAAAAGCTGTGCAATCCTGTAATCCCACCACTTGGGAGACTGAGGCAGGAAGATCACTGCAAGTTGGAGGCCAGTTTGTACTATAAAGTGAGACCCTGTCAAAATCCACTCCTCTAAGACTCTTCCCACCTAATAAGATAATATGCATTAACTGAAATAATTTAAGTCATGCTGTAAAGTTTGATTACTTTTACCTGACAATTCAATCCAGTGTCTTTACTTTTGTATATGTGGCAGGTATGTATGTGTGTGTATGAACTTACTATTTCTGTGATTCTAAGTTTCTAGTATTGAACCTACTCTACACAGGCAAGAAGTATCTCAAAAGTTATCAATGCCTTAGTGAGCTTGTTTAGAAAAAGTTTGTTTTTACAGGTAATGAGCTCCTGCCCCAATAAATGCAGACCGGTGGTGTCAATAAAGTATCCATTTTATCGACAGCTTCCCTAAAGGTTAGGAACAAGTCTAATGAGTGAATTTATAGAGGCAAAGCCTAGAATCAATGGATGGGTTTCCTTTGGTACGTTAGGCATGTTCTAAGAGTCCACAAAAAACTCAAAGGTTGGTTAATTCTTAATTTGCAACTTTTCTCTTTAAGCACAATTTTTTTTCTTTTAGAGGGGGATACCTAAGCACTGGCTCATTTCTCTGCTACCCATTCATTCATCAGTCTATTCTTGTATGGCTTCTAACTTCACCACTCAACAAACTGCTTTTCAGTGATTTCTCTTACAGCAAATTGAGCTATTTTATTTAAAGAAAAAAAATAAAGCACAAAGATTAAGTATGCCACTTGCATTAGTGTATGCCTATAATCCTAGCTGCAGGGAGGCTGAGGGAAGAGGATTGCAAGTTTTAGCACAGTCTAGGCAACCCAGTGAGACCAGTCTCAAAATAAAAAATAAACAGGGCTTGGGATATAGCTCAGAGTGAATCACCATGACTTTGGAAAAAAAAAATTTAAAAACAATCAGTATATGGGCTGGCCAAATAGCTCTGCAAATTAAAGTGCCTGTTTAGGCAGATGCAGTGGCTGGCAGGGGTTCAGTCCCCAGCATGCTGTGCCGTCCCCACCCCGAGAGTGTGATGAGAGGGTGATTGAGACTGAGTGTGGTGGCACAGGCCTGTAATCCCAGCTCTTGGGAGGCTGAACACAGGTGGATCTCTATGAGTGTGATCTATGTAGTGAGACTCTATAGACCCTTACTAAAATAAAAAAAAAAAACAGTATATTACAATACCATTTAAAGTAATAGCTAACTTTTTGTCATACCTATCACTCT
>PVKA01018513.1:0-43692 GCA_004027165.1 Ctenomys sociabilis | reverse complement strand
GGGTCTCACTGTGCAGTTCAGGCTGGCCTTAAGCTCACTTTGTAGCTCAGGCTGGTCTCGAACTCACAACAATCCTCCTGCCTCAGCCTCCCTAGCGCTGGGATTACAGGCATGCGCCACCACGCCCGGCTACATCTAGAACTTTTTGCAGACAATACCGTCCTCATGATGTTTCAGTCTGTACAAAGGCTTTATATAAATCTGCACCTGAAGCAACACAACTTACACAAACACTTAATGTAAGCCCTAAAAGAGGGCTAGTCATTTACCACAGTAACAGCAGTGACCCAAGCAGAGCCCCAAAGGTGAAGCTGATCCTTCATGCACTTACTGCAAATCTGCTGAGGATGTAAGCACCAGCTCCAACTCCAATCCCAATGATGCTCTTCAGACTGTGACAAGGAAAAGCCCACTTCACTTGGAGGCAGCGTTGTGTAACACAAAGAATACACCTTGTTTCACATCCCGGCTGACATGTGCTAGACGTGATTTGAGAAAGTTCCTCTTTTTTTTCGGAGAGGAGCTCACTATGTTGTCATAGTGAGTTTATGGTCTTAAACTTCTGAGCTCAAGTGATCCTCCCACCTTGGCCTTCCAAGGTGCATAAAAGTTTGGCCAGCTTTTTTTTTTTTTTTAACTTTCTAAGCCTCAGTTCAACATACTTGTAAATGAGTATATAAGCAACTATATTCAAGTTCACTTTAATGATTAAATGAATTATGACAAATCTGGGAGTCATCCTTACCATTTTTCACTTCAGTATCCAACCCACCAGAAAATTCTGTGAAGTCCATCAGTAGAATATTTCTATCTATTAACATCACTTCAATCCATCCCTGACAGCAGCCATTGTGTCTTGGGTGGACTACTCTAACAGGTCAACTGGTTTTCTTGCATTTTTCCTCTTACTACTCGCCAAACTATTACATAAAGAATAATCATTTAAAAAAATGTAAACAGCTTTACTGATGTACAATTTATACATCTAAAGTATTTTGTTCTTTGGTATTGGTTATCAAATTCAGGACCTTATGCTTATAAATTCAGAACTTACACCTCTGAGTTATCTCCCCGGCCCTTAAGGTACTTATTTAAAAAGTAAGTTACAGAGTCGGTATAGCTCAGCAGCATAAGCACCTTCCTGACAAGTATAAAGTCCCAAGTTTGATCCCTGGTACCACAAAATAAACTATGTATACACTCCTCGGATTAAAACCCTCCAGTATCTTCTCTTTAAACATAGGATGACTACAAGTTCCCATCTGATTTATTAGACTCATACAATCTAGCCCTTGTCTGTTTCTCAAATTTCACTCATCCTCTTCCACTTGTTTTTATTTCAGCCTGGAATCTCCGTGTCCGGACTCTGCCTAGGGCGTTTCCTGCATCATCCGGGTCTCCACCTACATGACGCCATCCTAAACAGGTCCTTCCTAGCTGGCCTTGTTACTGAAGACCCAGCCATTTTCCCTATTGCAAAAGGACCACTGGCTTCTCGCTATCTGGTATGGGAACGGAATCCAGGTCACGGTAAGCATGTTAAGCGGTTCTACCAGAGCAGCACCTCCAGCCCTACTTCTTTTATGGTGCCTCGCTGTGATTATCAGTTGTTCATTTGCTGACCATTCCCTCCCCACTCTTCCACTAGGTTCCATGAGGTTAATAAACATTCTATTTGACTCACTTATCCACTGGAACAGAATTACAGTTAGTTTTTTTTTTCCAAAAAGTAATGGGCTGGTGGGGGAGTTCAATGAGTGTAATACTCGCACAGGGCCCTGAGTTTGATATTAGCACCATGAAGGAAAGAAAAAGAAAGGAACGTAGAAGGAATGTACCTTAGGTGGGTGAGAACAGGAGGCAGCATTTCAGCCAGCTCGTCCATTGTAGGGTACTGGTACCTGAAATTCAGAAAGATGCCTCCTGAATTAGAGAGCACCAATAATTCCCGATCTTTGAGAAATAGTTCCTCTTACCAACGGCTCAAAAGAGGTGTTGGGCAGCCTGGAAATGACTGCGGCATGTCCCTAGGACTGCCCTGCTAAGTGGGGAGGAAGCACATGGACGGCCCCCCAGGCGAGGCCACTCATGCTTTTCTGACCCCCTGGTCTCCTACAGGACCTTGCCTGTGACCTTACCCGGTTGGGAAAGAAGGGGCTCCTTCCTGCTGGCCTGGGGCATCCACGTGACACACGGCGAAGTGCTGAGTGATCTCCTGCATATCCTCAAAGTTGAAGAATGTGTTGAAACAGGATTTATCTGTAAGACAAAAATACCTGTGAGTTCCAGGCTCTCCATTTCTCTCCAGTTTTCATCTACACAGCCAGTGCCATGCAGTTCTTCTTTTCACTTCCTTTTAATCACCACTCCACCAGAGTGAGGTATCTGAAGGAACAGTCTCATCCACGTTGCCCCAAAGGCTGCATATAGATCTCTGAATGGCTTGAAAACAACTAATTCTTAATTCCACACAGTGTCTCTGAGGTGGAAACCACTTAATGCATGTTTATTGGTTTTGTAGTGTTGTACAAAATAATCTGCTATCCATACTGCTGTCATTTCTCCTGTACCTTCTACTTGTACCTAACAAAGAGACACTGACTACACTCCACGCACCTGGCTAGAGTGAATACTCTGAGTACATTCATTACCTGGGAGTTTGTCTCTTGTTGAAACTGTCAGAGTGCTGGAAGGGGCTGCTGCTTCAGTTTTTACCCTTAGAGCTTAATCACTTTTCACCGTAAGACAGCTACAAAAGTCCTAACTCTATAAAGCCAGAATAGGGTGAAAAAATATTCCAACTCTATGGCTAAAGCTTTTTCTGTTAGTTATGGATCTCTTCTCCAAAGTGCTTGGGATCAGAAGCATTTTTGAGCTTTGGGTCACATGTATTGTGCAATAAAGTATCTTAGGGATATTTCACTTACGTTCCATATATATCCAGTGCACATAGCCTGCAGATAATTGTACTCAATATTTTTGATTCACTTAGTGTTGACTATGGCCTGTCACATGAGGTTAGTTACGGAATTTTCCACTTGGGGCACCCTATTTTTCAGACTATTTCAGATTTTGGATCATACTGGATTTCAAAACTTCAGATTAGGGATGCTGTTCCTGTGCCATCCACTGAACGTTAATGATGAGAGGGTACAGAAAGAATATTTTCACTAATTCACCGAAGTGCTCACAGCAAAGGTAAGTTCAACTCTAGATTTTCTAACTTGAAACACTGAAAAAAAAAAGTCAAAGTATACAATTAAAAAAAATAACTGACTTCAACTCTACTTTCTTAATCAGCTCATCATACAATCTGCATTTATGACACAAAAGATGTACTTCCACTATTCTCCAACACACTCCCTTCTACATTTGCCAAGAACTTTAGCCCTGAGGTTAATAAATGTAGCAATAAGGAAGAAAGATAAAGAGAGGGGGGGAGGGCTGGCAAGATAGCTCAGCGGTCTGAAGCACCTCTCAGGGACCGCGGTTCGATCCCCAGCACCAGATGCCATGCCGGCCCCTCCCCCCAGGGCGGGCTGAGCTGACTCCTCCCCCCCCTGCAAAAAAAGAATCCGTGATATGTAGCGAGACACTGTAATAAATAAATAAATGAATTTAAAAAAAAGAGAGAGGGGGAAAAATCTCTGCTCTATTAAATGCTACATATATACTTTGACATGAAAGTAAAGTCTTACGATAAACTGAGAAGATGTAAAATCAAATACATACGATTGAGTCCAATGTCATGATATGTTAAGATAACTGGTCTGTTTCCTTTCGGTAAGCCTCTGATAGTGACATGGACCACACCATGAGTTGTTTCTATATCATGTTCCTGCAAGAGAGAATAAAGTCTCAGCAAGGGCAGAATGAACCTTCCGAGTTGCTGAAGTTCGTAATACCTGCTTCGTTGCTATTTTTCACTCACAGGGGAAGGTAGGACACATTAATGAACTATAAGCATATTATATATAATATTCACATTTTCTATTTTTTTCCTGATAGATAGCAGATAAACTAATAAGTAAACAAATCAAGAAGAAAATACACCCTGCCAACCTGAAAGCTCACTTAGGAGTCCAGGAAGGCAGGGGGGGTCTGTTAAGAGTACATTTGAAGCCAGGTGTGGTGGTGCAGGCCTGTAATCCCAGCACTGGGAGGCTGAGGCAGGAGGATTGCTGTGAGTTTGAGATTAGCCTGAGCTACAAAGTGAGCTTAAGGCCAGCCTGAACTGCATAGTGAGACCCTGTCTCAAAAAGACAAAAAAAAAAAAAAAAAAGTACATTTGAGGTTAGGAAGATAGCTCAGTGGTCTAAGTGCCTGCCTGGCAAGTGCAAAGACCTGGGTTTTATCCTTAGTACCACATGCTGTGCCAGCCCACACTGTGCCAGTCATTGAAACCAGGCATGGTGGTGCATTGGGGAGGCTGAGGCAGGAGGATCATAAGTCCGAGCTGGGTAGCAAGACACACACACACACACACACACACACACACACACACACACACAGAGAGAGAGAGAGAGAGAAAGAGAGAGAGAGAGAGAGAGAGAGAGAGAGAGAGAGAAATAATACTTTAATACTTTTGGGGAACAAAAACAATACACTTGCAATTGGCTATGAGATCAGCAAGCTTGATAAGAGCCAAATAATACTTGGGAGAAGAAAAGTTAAGGAAACAAGATAAAAGAAACCATTGGAAAAGTTTCAAAGCTTCTGAGTGCATGTTCAGCTACAGATATTTGAGCAGACACCTATGGGTGTGTTCTTCCTGCCTGCCATATTTGTAGAACACAGGAAAGCATCTGGCCATGCTAGGCTGGCATCCTCCACTAGGAATCCAATTGGGTCTAAGAGATTCCATCCTTAGCTTGGTTCTTCCCTTGAAGAGAGAAGTACACTCATTGCTCTGACTCCTGGTTTATGCACTTTAGGTTCTGAGATAATCCTGGGTTGATGTGGTTCAAGCTAATTTGAGTGGATTTATTCCTTATACTCCAAAGAATTTTAATTATGGCCTTTAAAAAAAAAAAAGATAGGGTCTTTCTATATAGTTTATTTATTTATTTATTTATTTTATTTATTTATTTTTTGTCTTTTTGAGACAGGGTCTCACTATGCAGTTCAGGCTGGCCTTAAGCTCACTTTGTAGCTCAGGCTGGTCTTGAACTCGCAACAATCCTCCTGCCTCAGCCTCCCCAGTGCTGGGATTACAGGCGTGCGCCACCACGCCCGGCTCTATATAGTTTAGACTGGCCTTGAACTCACTCTTTGGTCCGGCTGATCTGAAACTTGAGGCAATCTTCCTGCCTAAGCCTCCTGAGTGCTGATCTCACAGGGGTGTGCCACCACACCTAGGTTGGCAATGGAGTAAAGTCTGAGATGTAGTCAGAGCAGAGTTGAGGAACTGAACAAGGACAGAAAAAGCTGCGATGAGTGCCGCCAGGAGTGGCACAGCACTGAGGGATGAGACAGAAAAGAGACTGCAGAAAAGTTAGCTGAAATTTGGTCTACTCCTCTCCAACATTTACATTTCTCAAAAATTATTTATCCTCATGAATTACTCATAAGAATAATACATCAGATGAGACCAGATTAATTCTGTCAATAAGAATCTCAATAGAGGCAAAGGGCTTCTAATTTAATTTTCTATCTAATCACGAACTTCATCAAAGCTTTGGCTTTTCCTTTGATGTGGGACACAAAAGACAATCTCAAGCTAATTAGACATCAGTATATTTCAAATCAGAGGCACAGACTGTTACAGACAGATATCGCTATCAAATCAAGGCATGTGTGACCTCATATTTCTGTTATTCTCAGTTCAAAGGCTTGAACAAAGAAAGGGCAGAATCTGTGAACAGCTATGACATAAAACATAGGGCTTAGATGAGAGGACTATAAACTGTTATTAGTGCATTGAATGTCCTATTATTAAAACTAGAATCCCTTCCCACCATGTTCATTCAATAAATTTCTATTTATTAAATCCCTACTATATGCTAGACCCTGGACTAAACTCTGAGTGTAAAACAGCAAAGAAGAGACAAGTTATTTCTGTTTTTACAGATTTGTGCTCTACAGAGGGAGGCAGAGAATGAGCAAACCACCCATAATAATTGCTTGTGGTATTATGAAAAAATAGAGTACTCTAATAAAAAAAAAAAAAACTAAGAATGATATAAAGATCAGTAAACAGCCAGGAAAGTACAAATTAAATTCAATGAGATGCTATTTTACAAGCATAAAAATGTAAGAATCCACACATTCCCTTGGTAAGTATATAACTGGAACAACTATCCCAGCAAACAATTTGGTAATGCCTAGTGAAATTAGTAAGTGCTCATCTGGCTGGGGTACAGCTCAGGGGCACAGTATTTGCATAGTATATGTGAAGGGGCCTGGGCTTAACTCCCAGTACTGCTGGAAAAAAAGGGATAGGGGATGTGGTGTGTGCTTGTGATCTCAGCACGCAGGAGACTGAGGCAAGAGGATCTAATTTGGGGTAGCCTGGGCTCCACAGTGAGTTCAAGACTAGCTTAGACTACAGAGCAAGACCCTCCCTCTAAAAAATGAGAAAACAAATCCTACCCTACAGAAATTTAACCTTTAGGCATAATCTAAAGCAATTCTCAAATATGGTTATGTGCACACGGCACAAGTACACACAAAGGCGTGGATATAGATGTATGCTACAACCTCTCTTAGTCATTTAAAAAAGTTAGAAAATAGTCCACATATTCATCAATAGGGAAACTGATATAAATTACGATTTATTCAAATAAATTATGGTTTATTCATATAATACAGATAAAAATAAGACTAAGAATGTAAGTATTAATACAGAAAGCCTGAACATATGATAGGAGCAATATGCAGAAAGTTGTGGCGTTTTCTTTGTACTGGGAATCGAACTCAGGACCTTGCACTTGCCAGGCAGGTACCATGCTGTTGAGCTACATTCCAGCTATGTATATGATTATCGCATATTTTTAAAAGCAATACTACAGACTGTATACGCACATAAACAAACTATGAAATGTTGGGAAAAGCAATAGATACTAACTTTAGACTCGGTTTCCTTCTGGGAGGAGACAGATTCTGAAAGAAAATTCAAGATGGCTTCCCTGTTTCTCAGGTCTGTTTCTTGATAGAAAGAATAGGGAGAGCCGGGCATGGTGGCGCATGCCTGTAATCCCAGCACTCGGGAGGCTGAGGCAGGAGGATTGTTGTGAGTTCGAGACCAGCCTGAGCTACAAAGTGAGCTTAAGGCCAGCCTGAACTACACAGTGAGACCCTGTCTCAAAAAGACAAAAAAAAAAAAAAAAAGAATAGGGAGAGAGAAGTCCATGCCACAGAAAGTGGTGATTCTGGAGAATCCAAGCTCCACCAAGTGACCAACAACTTGTTACTCTGACAAACAGTGACCAGAGCTCTTGTCACATCCAAACCTTTGTAGCAGTCCTGCTTAAATGTTCTAGCTTGGACTTAGCTGTGCCCCTGAGAGCTAAAGGACATAGGAATTTATGCCATGGCCTTATCCAGAGGCCCTCGCCAGGGGGCTCCTGAAGTGTGAGGAGGTACTCACCCTAAGGACTGATGCACACATCCTGAATAAATATGTGTATGAATAGCTTGAACAAAACTCCCTCTGAAAATGAGGCAAGAAAGCTCTGGCCAGCTCAAAGCTCAGGCCCCTACAGGGAGCAAGAGAGCTGCTGCCATCTTCCTGCTTTGGTCAACTACAAGCTCCTCCTCTGTGTTCAGCATTCCTAGCCCAACATTCCAGAATGTGACCTCACAATGAGAACGTGTGCTCAGGGGGCACAGCCCCATGTGGTACCTCACTGGCCTGGGGTACCATCTCCAAGGACATGATTCCTTTATTCTCTAAGTTTGTAAATGATCTGCAATCATACAAGTCCCTCACATACTGTTCTATCCTGAACTGCCTCTGCTCAATGAAAGACGTAGAGTGTTAATTAGTTTTTAAAGAATCTTCAGAGTTTAGTGGTGCAGGCCTGTAACCCTAGGGCTTGCGAGGTAGAAGGCTGACCACCAAGATGTCAGGGCCAGCCAGGCTCCACAGCTGGACCCTGTCGTAGAGAAAATCCGGAGTAAAAAGGGCTTGGGCCAGCGTAAGACGCAGTGGTCCATCCCCAGCACTGCAGGGAAGAAAGTTTAGAGTGCTGGAATTATGGGGCCAGCCAAATAGCTCAGTGGCTTAAAGTGCCTACAAGCAGGCACAGGGGTTGGGGGTTTGATTCCCGGGCCTGCCATGCTGCCCTGCCCCTGGGGCATGCACCTGTAATCTGAGCTTTGGGAGGTTGTAAACAGGCAGATTACTACAAGTCCAATCTAGTACTGAGACCCTGAACATCCTGGAGACCTTTCCCTAAAAAAATACAAAAAAAAAGGGCTGGGCATGGTGGCGCATGCCTGTAATCCCAGCACTCGGGAGGCTGAGGCAGGAGGATTGTTGTGAGTTCGAGACCAGCCTGAGCTACAAAGTAAGCTTAAGGCCAGCCTGAATTGCATAGTGAGGCCCTGTCTCAAAAAGACAAAAAAAAAAAACAAAAAACTGGAATTATTAAGAAACAGCTTTTACTATTTTCTTGTGTTCTGTCCCCTACAGCTGTGTTGTGAGAAGCGCAACACATTCTGATTTGTCACATATCTCTCTCTACATTTTATTAAATTATCACTTTGTGGCTATTACTACCCTTCATTGGCCAATCCGAAATAATCGAGGTAAATTTGTAAGATAACAGACTAGGAAATATAAAAAGTTTTGCTAATATGAAATTTTACTGCCAGAGAGATAACTCAGAGGAATGGGTGCCTGCCCAGCAAGCACAAGGTTCTGAATGATCCCTGGTACAAAAAATGAAAAAGAAAAAACAAACAAACAAAAAACAATAGAAATAAAAATATAATAAAATTGCTGTTTCTAATGATGGGCAGGCTATAGTATGAATCCAGGGTACAGTTCTGATTATATATCTATCCTTTAAAAATCTTTATCCATTTATTTGGTTAGGGTCTCACTACACAGCCTGAACTTGTAGTGATCCTCCTGTCTTAGCCTCCCCAGCGCTGGGATTACAGGCGTGTGCTCACTCTAGGCGAGACAGATCAGGCTCCACGCGAGGCCTGGACAGCATGGAGTGCTGGGGATCGAACCTGGATCTGTGTACTTGCCAGGCAGGCGCTTAGACGCTTAGACTGCTGACCTATCTCCCTAGCATCCATATCATCCATATATGTGTGTGTGTGTGTGTGTGTGTGTGTGTATGTGTGTAATTATATATATATATATAATTAATTTTATTGAGAAATGAAAAGCAATGAGAGTTTCAAAACAGGTTAGTAGGACAATTACAATAATGAATGTATTGCATATTGTTTGTTGTCTTTGTAGTATTCATAGCACAAGATGCAGACATGATATGTTGTCCAAACACTATTAGTACAAATCTTTCTTCTCACTGAATTAAGAGAAAGTAGCTGTGTATCTATCCTACTTTGTATATACAGATATATATCACTACAAAGTGATCCTTCATTATATCCCCCTTTTTTGTTTAGCTTTGCCAGAGATGGGTATTCCACAGCCATTTAAATATTGTAGGTGCATGAATTCAGGAAAATAATCCAGTATAGTCCACTAGTCCATATTGGTAGTGGATTATCCATAGGACTGGCAATATCAGAAGTTGTTGATTTGAGCCTTTTACAGCTCGGCATATTAATATGGTTTTATTTTTTATAGCTTGTTTTTATACTTTTATGCTGGATGGTTTTTTCTTTCTTCCTTTTTTTTTAACACAAGGTCTCACTGTATAATTCGGGCTGGCCTTGAGTTCCCTATGTAGCCCAGGCCCAGCAGGCTGGCCTCAAACCTGAAGTGATTCTCCTGACTCAGCCTCTTCAGTGCTGGGATTATAGGTGTGTGCTACCATACCCAGCACTATTTTTCAATATTATATTAAAAAAATCTATTTTTTAATTTTGGAGATCAAATTCAAGACCCTGTGCATGCTAGCTAAGCACTGAGTACACACTCAGGTCAATATGTAGAAATTTTCAGGGGCTAGGGAGATAGCTCAGTAGAATAAATGCTTGCTTGGCAAGTGCAAGGGCCTGAGTTCAATCCCTGGTTCCAAAAAAAAAGAAGAAAAAAAGAAATTTTTGATATAATATCAATATTACTAGTAATATTAATAATACTTAGCCCAGTCTAGAAGCAGTTCATTAACATAACCTCATTTAATCTCATAGTAAAAGAATCCACTAATTAGTTTTTAAATTTCCTTTTTAAATGTACATACTACAGGGTCTACAGGGTCTCACTACACAGATTGGAATCAGTGATTCTCCTGTTTTCAGCCTCCCAAGCACTGGGATTACAGGCTTGTGCTGTCATGCCCAGCCTCATATTTATTCAGCTCTTAGCCTATTAGAAGATCACATTTATCTTAAGGTTCTATATTTCCCCTGAACCTACTCTCAACTTTCTCCTGTCTTGTGCTTATATCTTATGTCCTCATTCAGTCACTTTCATCTACTTACTTTTGACCGCCTACAACTCCGGTCTGTTTATAAGTCACACTATTCACTTGAAAATTCTTTGTTCAGTATGTTAACTGAAGATCAGTCTTTTCCTCTTTTAAAACTAACTCTAGGGGCCGGGGAGATGGCTCAGTAGAATAAGTGCTTCCCTGGCAAGGGAATCCCTGGTTCACCAAAACAAACAAACAACAAAAAAAAAAAACCTAACTCTAGTAGTTTTTTCACAAGGCCTCAGTTAGCAATAAAGAGATAGAGTGATTATTCAATTCGGAACACTCTCAGGCCAGTGAATGTTTGTTGGAGTGTATGTGGCCCATACATACACAAGCAAGCCCTGCTAAGCCAATGACAGTCCTTCCTCCCTTGGGCTTTCCTTAGAGTTAAGGCATATTTCTTACAGTGAGACTGCTAAGATGCAAGGATGTGAGCTCTGGGTAGTAGACAATCATTAGCAATGTGACATGACAGAGCCAATTGCAAAAATCAACCCTCTGGTAACAGGGAAAAAGGGAACAGAGGTTAGGGATGGTGAAAAATAAGGAAAGCTTTTGATATGAGGTTCTTTATGTTTTTTCCCAACTGAGAACAAAGCCTCTTGTATCCACAGAACATAATAAAATTATCCCTACTCATTCTCTGTCTTCTCTGTCTCAGTCTGTCTGTCTGTCTGTCTGTCTGTCTGTCTCTCTCTCTCTCTCTCTCTCTCTCACACACACACACACACACACACACACACACACACACACACACACACGCAGAAGGAGGAGGAAGAAAATCAAACAGCTTGCCATGGCCTTGCACACCTGTAATCCCAGAATTCTGTAGTCCATGGTAGGAGGAACATAAGTTCAAGTCCTACATGAACTACACAGTAAGACTTCAGGGTTTTTTGTTTGTTTGTTTCAGAAAAAGGGTATAATTCTTAAGAGAAAACTATAAACCAAAGGCCATCAATGAGAAATAAAAAGCACAAAACAGAAGTTGGGGGCAGGTCACCAATAATTTCAGTTCTGAGCCACATAAGGAGGACCTATGGGACTTGTGGCAGAAGGGTAGCCTAAGGCCCTATTTTGCCAGCCTTGACGGCCCAGGGAGAGCCCGAGATTGATTCAGGTCCCTCACACTGAACGGGTGATTGGGCCTTTGCTCTCTCCCAAACACCTTTTCTCTTTCAGGATATCCATTTTACTTTACTCTTACTTTCTACAATTATAAGGTTGAAAGCTCTTTTAATCCCTCTGAGATCCTCAGCCTGCAGTGCTGGCCCTGTCCCCAGGGCCCACTGAGATGGCAATTGAGACTGGGCATGGTGGGGCATGCCTGTAATCCCAGCTCTTGGGAGGCTGTAAACAGGTGGATCACTCCTAACCTGATTTAGTAGTGAGACCCTGAACACCCTCTAGACCCTTTCCTCAAATACTAAACAAACAAATCCCTCTGAGGCGGTAGCCATGCTTTTGAAATGTATTATGGAAGACTAGCCCTCACATTTGGGATCTATAAATCCATCCTCTAAAGAACAAATGCAACTGAACAGCCAGCATGGAATTATTCAGCTTCTGGCCATGCCTGGACTACTCTAGGACCAAGAATATTATCCATTATCACATACTTTTATGGAAATATTATATCCTGCCAGAGAGCAGCTTTTAAAGTATACTTCTTCAAAAAAAAAAAAAAAAAAAAAAAAAATTCTTCCAAGGACCATCTAAGGAAAAACATAGAGTAGATAAAATTTATGCACTTATTTAAGTGGATGCTATTTGAACACATACTTACAAGCAAAATAAACCAGACCCACATATGCAAATATCATATAGTCTCCCTAGTATAACTGCAAAGAATTGCAAATGTATAACACAATTAAAAGGAAAGCGAGAACTTGAGGATTGGACAATGAGGAGAGGGCAAGGAGTAATGCTGAGAAACATGACAGAGGCAAGGCCATTCACTTATACACACTAGATGGGTACGACAGTGATCCTGAGAACATCAGATTTTTGAAACTAGCAGTTAAGTGGTAGGATTCTCACCCTGACTAACCATACATGCTGATACCTGTGCAACTGCACTGAATTTAACAAAGGCATTCACGGTCCAAATGCCTGCCATTCTGGTCTTCTAAATATGTACTTCTTGTCATGACATACTATACTGCCCTTTTTTAAAGGATAGTAAATGAAAAATAAGACAAAAAAAGTCACAAGACAGTCCTGCTACAATGCTACTATGCTGTATATGGATGGACTTCTAAATATCTATGTAAATATATGTAAGTGTTCATTCCTATTTTTTTAAATTTTTTTTCTTCTTCATATTCTGTATGAACTTAGAGTTTAGTATCTCAATACTGAAAATACATGTTCCATGTTATGCCTATGATGTCTGATATTTAGACTAATAGTGTGAGTAAACTGAACTGCATATGTTGCAGGGTAATAATAAATTTCTTTTCTGGAGGGTTAACAACCGAAGTTTGTGAATCAAAAATTGGAGAAAAAGAAAGGCTGCAAGGTCAGCCAACATTTTGGCCTTAGCAGTGAAGACTCAGGACATAGAAAAAATTGTAATATAACATCATGTAACTTTAGTGCCCCAAATTTTCTGATCAAGGAGATTATGGGGCCACAGAGGAATGCGATGGATGATGTATAGTGAGCCTAAGGAGAGTCACATGGAGAGAAAACTTTCTCTCAGGCTTCTACAGAGAGCAAATTGGTCAAACAATGGCCGTGACTCATCCACATGGCTGACACTGACAAGGGCTCTACAAAGTGCTGTACAGGGTTACAGGATAAACCCTGAGGGTACCTGACTGACCTTATCTGATACAAAAGTTACATTTTTTGTTATAAAGGTCTTGCTTTAACTCGGTCTTAACCACCCAGCAGAAAAGTATAAAAATGGAGGTGTATAAAGTAAAGTCATATTAATATAATGAGCTGTGAATGGCTCAAGTCAACAACTTCTGTAGATAACCCACTTCTATTGTGGACTGCTGATCTGTGTTGAGATTTTTTTATTTAAAAAAAAAAAAAAAATATATATATATATATAAAATTAGCCATCCATGTTTTGAAAATCTGTAACATATATATTGTTGTATGTTACCCTGTTTATGTCATTTTTTCTCTTTGTTTTTGCTTCATTTTTCACTCTTCAAGTTACAATACAAATAAATAAATTTTAAAAAATTTATGTACTGACATGTGCAGTGAATTGAATGTATAATAAGAAATCTCATTTCCCAACCAGGTGTGGTGGCATGTGACTGCAATCCCAGTACTCTAGGAGCCTGAGGTAGGAGGACTGCGAGTCAAGAGCCCAACCTAGACAACTGAGCAAGATTCTGTCTCAAACAAAATCAAACTTTAAAAAAGGTTGGCAATGTAATTCAGTGTGAAGGCTCTGGGTTCAATTCCCAGTGAGAGGGGAGAAAAAAAAACAAGAAAAATTTTAAAATAATGGGACAGTTAAGTCATGGTATGGGTATATGATGAAATAACAGGCATTCATTAAATATTTTTGAGTTTTTAAATGACAGGGAAATAAGATTGTATTGCATAGGATCCAAACTATAACTTAAGTTATATCAAAAAAGGACTAAGCCCAAACTTGACTGGCCCTATTTATCAAAAATAATACAACTAGGGGGTGGGAGATGGCTCAGTAGAGTAAGTCCTTGCCTGGTAAGGGTTCAACCCCCAGTTCCACAAAACAAACAAACAACTAAATAAACAACTAAATAAATAAATAATACAACTTTCCATTTTTTAAATAAAGGAGCGATCACCTATAGCAAACTCCCTAACAGCACTAGGCTGATTACATTGTATACATAAAGGACCAAAAAGTTAACACCATAGCTGGGCGTGGTGGCGCATGCCTGTAATCCCAGCACTAGGGAGGCTGAGGCAGGAGGATTGTTGTGAGTTCGAGACCAGCCTGAGCTACAAAGTGAGCTTAAGGCCAGCCTGAACTGCACAGTGAGACCCTGTCTAAAAAAAAAAAAAAAAAAAAAAAAAAAAAGTTAACACCAAACTTGGAAGTAGAAGTCATAAATCCATTAACAATACAGCAAGCCTGTCCTTTCACAGTTAGCTTTGTCTGCCCTGCCAGGAACCTCAGCTTTAAGGGAACCCAAAATTGTTACAACATCTCAGTTCTAGACAGGCCCAGATAGGAGAGACAGGCAAAGGACCCAAGAAGAAATGTATTTTTTCCTTGTACTTCTTTTTTTTTTTTTTTTTTTGCAAAACCAGGGATTGAACTGAGGGCCTTGCAGTTGCCAGGCAAGTGCTTATTCTACTGAGCCATCTCCCTGGCCCCAGAAATGTTTTTCAATCCCTGACCACTCAAGAGGATTTTATGAAACCTGATTTTTAATTTTTTCACCTAGAAAACAAAGATACTAAAAACTACTGTGTAATAATGTTCCAAGGATTAGAGATAATCTATGCTTATAAACTGGTATGCAATAACTGGTATGCTTATGAGATACATATTTTTTTGCCTATGAAATACTGTTTTTATGCTGGTGCTATAGATTCTACTGTACTTAACACAATATGCATTATTTGAAAATAATTATTTGCCTGGGTGGGTGTTCAGGATGGCTAAATACTGGAAGCAAGGAGTTTGGTTCCCAGCACTCTCCTACTCGTCCTACACTTGCTATGGTACCTACCCCAAAAGGGGAGGGCCAAGTGCCTAAGTTTACATGGTTTCCATTTCCATGTATCCATTCCTTCTTCCCATTTCTTTTTCTTTTCTTTTTTTGAGGCAGAGTAGTTCAGGTTGGCCTTGAACTCACAGAGACCCTTTCTGCCTCAGTCTCCTGAGTGCTAAGATTATAGGCATGAGCCACCATGCCTGGGTCTTCCTTTCCATTTCTTTCAGGGCCAGTTAATAGATAACTGGATGGAGAATTCCTGGTAGATCTTATTGACTCTCAAACTGGTAAGAGTCCCAAGTAAAAGCAGACTGAAAGCACAACATCATTTAAGAAGATACTAATGAGCCAGGTTGAATTTTGAATTTCCAAACACAAAGGCAAGAAAAATCTTTGGCTGCTGAGAACTGTCCAGCCTCAGTCAGCATGGTAGCGCACACCTGTAATGCCAGCACTTGGGAGGCTGAGGCAAGAGGATGGCTGAGAATTTAAGGCCAGTCTGGGACACACTGTGAGTTCAATATAGCAAGACCTTGTTTCAAAAAAAAAAAAGAAAAACCCTCAAAAACCAAAAAACAACTGTCCATCTCCTACCTTCTCTGCAGTGAAGCATCCACCTTCTACCTTCTAATTGTGACAAACAAGATTTCCAATACCATTTAAGAAAAGAAAATGAGGGCTGGGGAGATAGCTCAATAGAATAAGCACTTGCCTAGCAAGCGCAAGAGCTGGAGTTCAATCCCTGGTTCTGCCAAAAAAAAAAGAAAATGAGGGGAGGTACAGGTTAGGGTCCTGAGGATTTAACTCAGAGACTTCACACTGAGCTGTATTCCCAGCCCATTTAAAAAAATTTTTTTTAAATAGGGGCTTGCTAAACTGCCCAGGAGGGGCTTTAAGCTGTGATCTTCTTGTGTTAATCCCAGAGTGCTGGAATTAAAGGTGTGTGCCAGTGCACCTGGTTCCCAGTCCACTTAAATTTTATTTTGAAATGTCTTGCTAATTTGTTCAGGTAGGGTTCAAACTTGTGATCCTGCCTTAGCCTCCCAGAGCACTGAGATTCCAGGGAAGCAACACCATGTCTGGCAAGGAAAAGAGACCTTAATCACAAAAAGGTGATTAAGTAACCTACAGTCACAACAAAAGTGCCTGGTAGGTAATTCCTGAACATGACAGTAAATAATTTATTTATTTGTTTGTTTGTTTGTTTATTTATTTATTTGGCAGAACCAGGGATTGAACTCAAGCCCTTGTGCTTGGCAAGCAAGCACTTATTCCACTGAGCCATCTACCCAGCCCCAGTAATTTTAAATAAACCAAATCAACATTAAGGATTAGCTATGGCAAGAGATCCACTTCTACAAGATCACCACCACACCTCTCTGTAGAGATCCTGTACAGAGCCTCTCCGGTGCTTGTACAGTCCTTACCTGACAGTCAAAGTCCTGGAAGTTTCTTGTACCATTCTGTCAACAGAAGGCAGAAAACACAGTCAGTTTTCCCATGCAGTTTCCCCAAATTCACAACAAATTCAGTTCACAGTGAGAGTGGTGCAGGCGTGACCTCTTGATTGCCATAAAACTAAAATCATCCTCAGCAGGCTTCCGAAGCAGAGTGGGCAACTGGCGCGACAGCACAGGCTACGTCAGCAGCAGCGAGATCATGCTTTGGTGGGCTTCATTTGAAAATAAAGAGAACAAACCTAGCTTCTTAACAAAGCTTGTAACTTTGTGCCTCTCTATCAAAGGAGAGCAGTGAAAATTTATGGGAAGAGGGTAAATTGTGGATCAGTCTCAGAGCACAAGTCCCTGGAAGGAAAGGCAGGAGAAACCAACTCTGACAGCACAAAGAGCAGCAGGAGCCAGGGTGCCGAGATGAAAGAAGATGAAGCCATGGATAGATGACAAGAGGAAGACATGACATCTAAGTAAGAGGAAAAGCAGAACCACTGAAGAGGGGAAAGAAGGACTGAATAGGACCCCCCCCCCCCCATACACATACTGGCATATCCATTGCACCCTACATAAGCAGTGACAGGAGAAAAATAATCAAAGAGCAGCTGAGAGTGGTGGCACATGCCTGTGATTCCAGTACTGGGGAGGCTGAGGTAGGAGAATCACTGAGAGTGCTAGGTTAGGCTGTATCACATAGCAAACGCAAGGCCAGCATGAACTGCAGTGAGATCTTGTATCAAAAAAAGAGACAAATCGCTGTATCACTTTAAAAGTGAACACAAAACCAGGTATGGTGGCACATGACTTGGGAGGATGAGGCAGGAGGGTTGCCATGAGTTTGTGGCCAGCCTGAACTACAAAGTAAGATTCTGTCTCAAGATAAAACAAACAAACAAACAAAACCCCACAAGACCCTGGAAATCATATGCTGAAGAGCAAACAGCATGGCAAAGGACCCCAGATGCCTAGCTGGAGAAGAATAAATACAAATGAAAACTTCTGAGAAGACATGGAGAATAGTAGCTGGAACAGGAGATGAGAAAGTGGTTACTGAATGCAACAGATTTCACTGCGACAACTTAAAACACCGGCTTGTAGAATGTTATCCTTCCCACCAGGATGCTTATTTTGTTCCAAATTAAACTCTTGATTTACTCTTGATTTACTCCATTAAAAAAAACAAAAAACAAAAAACACAAGACTGGGGATGTAGCTCAATGGTACAATTGGTAAAGCATTTGTCTAGCATGCCCAAGACCCTGGGTTCAACCCCAGAACTAACCATAATTTTAAGAAAAAGTTGGACATAGCCAAAAGATCCAAGGAAAAGGGCCAGTCAGATAGCTCAGTGGACTAAAGTGCCTGCTTAGGCAGAGCACAGTGGCAGGAGTTCGATCCCTGGAGTGCCCAGGCCAGTCCCAGTTCTGGCCCCACCCCTGGGGCACTGAGATATTGAGACTGGGCATGGGGCACATGCTTGTAATCCCAGAGCTTGGGAGGCTAAAAACAAGAGGATCACTATGAGTGCGATCTGTGCAGAGAGACCCTGTAGACCCTGTACTAAATACAAAAAACAAAAAACCAGTGATCCAAGGAATATTCACCAAGCTTCTAAACGTAGATTATGTGAGAGTAATGTCTAACTGAGAAATAAAGTCACTGTTGACTATTTAGAGGTATTTCTGCAAGGGTATGACACAAAAATACAAAAAAGGTAAGGATCACTGTATCTTTTTTTTTTTTTTTTTTTTTTTTCCTTTTGAGACAGGGTCTCACTGCAGTTCAGGCTGGCCTTAAGCTCACTTTGTAGCTCAGGCTGGTCTCGAACTCACCAACAATCCTCCTGCCTCTGCCTCCCGAGTGCTGGGATTACAAGCATGCGCCACCACGCCCAGCTTACTGTATCTATTTGAGGAAAAAAAAAATCAAATTTCTGACTTGGTTTTTCGTCAAGTATAAAGCTGGCTCTGAAAAAAAGTTTCATTACTAGAAATTGTTTTACTTTTAAACTAAGACAAGAAAATTTACTTGAAGGTAAAAGAAAAGAGAGGGAGAGGGGAGAGGAAAGAAAGAGAGTGAGAGCGAGAGCAAGAGAATAGCTAGCTACTCTGGACAAGTAGGGAGCCTCTGAAAATAAAATGCTTCTAGGAACTGTTTTATCAAGACACATTATTATTTTCCACAATGGCTTCCGGAGGGTATGGAACTACTAATAAGCACCTTCCCAAGAGCTTCCCCTACAGAGAAGTTCTAGGTACCTGATCACCAGTAATACTAAATCCCATGCCCTTCAAGAAACTCCTACAAACAGTTCTTCCCGATTACCTCCCCACCCTACTGCAAGGACAAAATAGAGTTTTAAAAACAGAGCCCAGAGGTACAAACACCCAAAGAAACAGCAGAACTAGTGGATCAGCTGGTCTCTAGACTGGCACCATCCAAGATGACAGGCCATTAGTCACGTGTGCGATTTGCTTAAAAATCCAGTTTCTCTGTTGAATTAGCCACATTTGGAATGCTCATGTTATTGGGCAGTGCAATTTTTAAAAATTATTTATTTGTTATTTTCTTTTGTTTTTCTTGGGACAAGGTCTCACTATGTAGTTCAGGCTGGCCTCAACCTCACATGATCCTCTGCCTGAGCCTCCCAGATGCTGGGACTATAGGTGTTGGCTGCCATGCCCAGCTGAACTGTGCTTTTTTTTTTTAATTCCTACTTTTTAAATTATATTTTTTATTTTAAAGAGAATAAAAAAAAAATAAAAATAAAAAAAAAACATCAGAAACAATACAGAATTTCAAAAATGAAGATGACAGGAATTCAATAGTGGTTGTTATCCTGCATATTATTGTCTTCACAGTAGTTGCTCAGATTACCAAACATAAACATACAAAACTGGTCAAAAATCTCCGGGCCTGCAGTGCCAGCCCCACCTGTATTATGGGGCGCTCTGAGATGGCAGTTGAGACTGGGCCTAGTGACACACGCCTGTAATCCCAGCTGGGGGGAGGGGCTGAAAACAGGCAGATCAGTACCTCTGATCTCATAGTGAGACCCTGAACATTCTGTAGACTCTTCCCTAAAATTAAAAACAAACCCAAATTGGCCAAAAAAATTAAGCATTAACCGTTTCTTTCAATAAACTAAAAGAAATTAGTAGTATAACTATCTTACTTATCTTGTATATATAATTTTTTTCATTTTTTTTTCTTTCCCTCATCCGAGTTGCTCTTTCCTATTGAGTAGCTTCTTTTCCTTTCATAATATCTACTGTATCTTTCAAATTTTATTTACTCTTTCAGGTTCTTACACTAGTGTGGGTCTAATTTATCTCACTTATGAATATGGTCTATAGTTGCATACATTTTCCTATAAAAACTTCAAGCTTACCTTTCTTTATAGCTGAGTAATACTCCACTGCACAAATGGATTATGTGAGAGTAATGTCTTTTTTATTCATTCCTCACCTGATGAGCATTGGGGTTGTATCCAAGACTTAGTTATAGAGACCAGAGAGACAGCTCAGTGCTTCCCTGGCAAGGACAAGGGCCTGAGTTTGATCACTGGTTCCGCCAAAAAAAGGACTTATCTAAAAAAAAATTGTGCTGCTGTAAAATACGTACACCCGTATATATTGGTGTGACATGATGTTTTCAGTTCTTCTGGAAAAATACCCAGAAGGGGAATAGCTGGGTTAAGTGGGACCCCTAATGCTAGTTTTCTAAGGACTCTCCACACTGATTTCCACAGTGGTCGTAGCAGTCTACACTCCTACCAACAGTGGGGAAGGGTTCCTTTTTCCCCCACAGCCCCACCAGCATTTGTTATCAGTTGATTTCTGGATAATAGTCATTCTTTCTGGGGTGAGATGGAATCTCACTGTTGTTTTAATTTGTATTTCTTGATATAAAACTGAACTCATGCAGGGTATAGCAGTGAATACCTCTAATCACAGCTTTCAGGAGGCTAAGGCAGGAAGACAGTTGCAAGTTTGCCTAAACTACATAGCAAGACCCTGACTCAAAAAAAAAGTCTGATGCAGTCAACATATGGAAAGAAAACTAAGACACTATGCAGATAGAGGTAAGGAAAAGATCATGTTCTGTGGCTCCCAGTGGCCCCACGAAAATGTCTGAGAAATTATTAAAATAAGTGATTATGGAGCCGGTGTGGTGGCACATGCCTGTAATCCCAGCACTTGGGAGGCTGAGGCAGGAGACTTGTTGTGAGTTTGAGATCAGCCTGAGCTACAAAGTGAGCTTAAGGCCAGCCTGAACTGCATAGTGAGACCCTGTCTCAAAAAGACAAGAAAAAAAAAAAAAAAAAAGTGATTATGTTTAATTTTCAGTTAGACTATGAGAACAGAAGGGTGAGCCTCCATAGAAGATGGCAATAATTAGTTTCTCGATGATACAAAGGCTCCCAGGTGAGTTTCCAGTTGATTCCACCTGTACCTTTTTCCAAATATAGCACAAAGCCTGTTACAAATTAGATCCTTGATATAGATTTATAAAATGAACAAAGAATTAAATGTTGAGAGATCTTTAAGATTTTGGGCTGAAACCCAAAACTCAGGCCGGGGAGATAGCTGAGTAGAAGAAGCAGTTGCCTGGCAATTGCAGGGTCCTGAGTTTAATCCCCAGTTCCAAAAAAATAAAATAAAAAATAAAAAACTCTTACTGCATTCCAGTTTATGATATGGTAAATCAGGCATGGTGCTGCACACCTGTAACCCCAGCACTCTGGGAAGCTGAAGAAGAAGCATTACAAATTTGAGGGCCAGTGAGACAGCCCAGAGGGCTAAAGTGCCTGTGTAGGTAAGGTTAGGCAGGTGCAGGGGACCAAGGTTCGTATCAGGCACCACATGCCATTCCAGCCTTGCCTTCAGGGTGGGCTGAGATGGAAAAAAACATTTGTGCCCAGCTCAGGCAATTTAGTGAGTGACAGATACCATCTTACACTAAAAAAGTCTGGGGCTGGGGATGTAGTTTGTGTGAAGGCATAATCCCTAGTACAAAAAAAAAAAAAAAAAAAAAAAAAAGACTTTATTATGGTTATCAGGTGAAAAAAGGATGCCAAATGGTCTTTATGATTTAATCTCAATTACATTAAAATATATATGAAAAAGGCTAGAAGAAAAATTCTAGCAGTTATATATTACAAAGAAATTAAGTGATTGTAAGTTTCTTTATACTTTTCTACAAGCACGAGCATGTATTTTTCTCTCCTATAGTTAGAAAGTTAGAAAAAAAAAGTTTGGTACAGAAGTAAAGAGAAAAATGTTTGCAATTTAATACTTTTTTTCCCCCCCGAGATAGAGTCTCTATCTACAGCACAGGCTGGCCTGAATCACTCGATCTTCCTGCCTTAGCCTCCCAAGTGCTGGGATTACAAACGTGGGCCACCACACCACCTTGCAATTTAATACTTTGCAATTCGAGAGTCACTCAATTTTTTGAGGAATAATTTATAATCATGTTTAAACATACCACATTTAGGGCTTCAATCTAATAAGATTCGCAGAGCTTCCTTTAGAGATTATTTTAGAAAGATTAAAAGACAGTATCAGTCTAATGTGAACTAAAATGTTGCTCGTGGAATACGGAGCCACAAATTTTGATGAGCTCTTTGGGAAACAGATGTCACTTTATGCATGAATTCCTCTTCCTCATAATCACATGATCGTATCCATGAGGCACTTTTTCAGACAGGAACCTCCGAAATGAGTGCAAGGGGAAATGCCAAGCCAGAAATAGGCAGTTCCTTTCTCAAGGCAGCTATCTTCTTGCTTCTCCAGCACCTTGCAAAAAATAGCTACACGACCTTAATCCAATGTGTCCAAGCAGACTCCTGGTAAAAGGTACTGATAAATGGGGGAAGACTGTGAAACACTTGTTTTCTTGGCTCTTTTTTTTTTTTTTTTTTTTAACAGATGCCAGGCCCTCTTGGAAAATGCCTTCAGTGCTTAACATGGAAAAAGGACACAAACAGTTCTGTTTGACAGTGCTTGGCGTCCGTACACTCCTCTCTGAAAGGAGATCATTATGTGCCCGGCCTTATTGTAGTTGCTGATGCTGTATTCTCAGTGCTTAATAAAACTTACTACTATTCATGGTTGCACTACAGAAAGCTGAGGACTGGCTGTGGTCCCTGCCCTGGACACTTACTTGTCTGTGGTGTTCAATATTAAAACCTCTATATTAAAACCAGAAATTACAAATTCTAGGGGCTTTCTTCTTTCCCTTTTTGTAGATATCATTAATTCTACATTTAGAGAAATGTTTGCACTGAGTAGACTTAGAAAAAGCAGAAAAGAATTCATGGCACATATAAAATAGTAATTTGGAGGAAGAGCAAAAAAATATCTAAGAAAAGATTAGTTATTACTAAAAGATGCTGTCAAGGGAGAGGCCAGCTACCTGGCCTCTGTTGAAGCCTAAATGCCAAATGTAAAAGATAAACAGAGTTTAGGAAGGTAAATTAAGGTCTGAGGAGGGAATTCAGAGGTGGAACATTTGCCTAGCAGGTGTGAGGCCCTGCATCCAATTGGTGGGAAGGGGAGAAATTATAAGCCTGGAAAGCTTTCAAAAATCATAAACCAGGGGCCAGGGATATAGCTCAGTGGCGAAAGCTCCTGCCTTGCAAGTACACAATCCCTGGTACCACGAAAAATAAAACAAAGCCCCAAAAACCATAAACAATGAAGCAAGGTATATAAAACAACAAAAAAAGAAAGAACAAGTAACTGCTAGGTGGAAAAGGCATATACAGTTTTGAAAGATGGAAGGCAACAGACATAATGTACAGAAGATTATACTTCAGACATCAGGACCAGGTAACTATAGGAAAAATATGGGGTAAATAAAGCTGTTCTGTGAATTTACAGTAGGGGCTAGTGTGACTCACCAATGTATTGTCACTGAGAAAATGTGACATCATTTTGGAGAGGCAATGAGTACTTCAAAAGAGGGATATTTGGAAAAAAAAAAGAAAAGAAGCATGTTTGATTTGAGTAAAACATTGAGTGTCAAAGAGGAAAGAAGATAAAGTGAGAAAAGCTAGTTATTACAACAGTAAACATTTTAGAAATTAGTTTTGTTAGGGCAGGTTCAATAACTCAGCATATTAAAGTGCCTGCAAGCAGGTACAGGGGCCAGGGGTCCAATTTCGGGGGCACGCTGAGACAGCAATTAAGACTGGGCGTGGTGGCGCACACCTGGAATCCCAGCTCTTGGGAGGCTGTGAACAGATGGATCACTACGAGTCCAATCTAGTAGTGAGACCCTGAACACCCTGTAGACTCTTCCCTAAAATACAAAAGAAAAAAAGAAAGGAGGAAAGAAAGAGAGAAAGAGAGAGAGAGAGAGAGAGAGAGAGAGAGAGAAAAGTAAATTAGTTTGTTTTTTTGAGACAGGGTCTCACTATGTAGTTTAGGCTGGCTTTGAACTCACTAACCCAGGTTGGTCTCAAACTCATGGCAATCCTCCTGCCTCAGCCTCCTAAGTACTGGGATTATAGGTTATGCCTCACCACACTCAGTTACATTTTTATTTTAAGAAGGGTATTGCAAAATTATCTAGGTTGGCCTTGGACCTACAATCTGACTGCCCTAGATTCCAACTCACTGGATTGTAGGTATGGACCACCGGGCCCAGCTCCTGCTGATTCTTGATAATAAAGATTAATGTTAGCAACTAACATAAATAAGTCAATGTCTTACAATCAGTAGTAAATCATTTTAAACAAAAATGTACTCACGCTAATATCTAGAAACAACAGTGAAAACTGGTTTTTGTTTTTGTTTTCCAGGTGTGATGGTGTGTCCCTAATTCCAATTTAGGAGGGGAGACTGAGGCAGGAGGATTGCCTCAAATTCCAGGCCTGGGCTACAATAGTGAGTTCAAGGCCAGCCTAAACTACAGTGAGACCCTGTCTCAAAACAAAAAGCAAAATAAAACAATACAAAGAAACAGACTTCCTAGCCAAGCATGGTGATACATACCTGTAATCCTAGCACTCAGAAGGCTGAGACAGAAGATCATGATTTCAAAGCCTGCTTGGGCTACATAAAAAGATGTCCCAAAAATAAAAACAGGAAAACATATGTACGCACACAAAACAGGCTTCCTAAAGGACTTTACAAAGAGATTAAATGCTTATATAAAAGTATCTACAATTAGATAATCACCTATAGGCTGCTGAAAAGGTACAATTTCAACTCTAAAATAAATGTTACACTAATCCAGTATTAGGCCTTTGTTAGAAGTCACTAATCTCTGCATTAAAATCTCCTGAGAACCTTGCTGAGTAGTTGCTCCCTAGCACTCCTGCTTGTCTTTTTTTTTTTTTTTTTGAGACAGGGTCTCACTATACAGTTCAGGCTGGCCTTAAGCTCACTTTGTAGCTCAGGCTGGTCTCGAACTCACAACAATCCTCCTGCCTCAGCCTCCCGAGTGCTGGGATTATAGGCGTGCGCCACCACGCCCGGCTCCTAGCACTCCTGCTTCTGTGATGGGCGGGCAGTCATCTGGTTTGTCACAGTGGCATCCTTACTTGCTTGGCTGCACTCACTCTGGCAGCACAGACTTGAATCCTAATTGCCTGGCATCACACTTCCCGCCCCGGTCCCATTTAGGTCATTCTGACAACAGACGTGACAATCACCTCTTAGCACACTGAAGGACACCCTATTACAGTCCATGCCATATGTCGCACTTCACAAATATTCTCTGAGGAAGATGTCAATAAATCTGTTTTTAATTACAAACACTGCTTTGATTTTGTAGTTTTAGGGACTGAATGTAGGGCCTCCTGCAAGCCCTCGGGCAGGCTCTTTAGGCCTCTTCTTTTTTTAAAGTGACCTTGGACAAACCCTTTTGTCTCTGCAGCCCTGCGGATTACAAGGGATCTCAGGTTCTCCCTCACGAAATTCCAATAGCCTCCTCCCTCTCCCTGCTGTGGTGGTCAGTCATTTGCAGTAAGGGAAACCTTCAATCACACTAGGGTTCCCCTTACTTTTTACTGCAACAACCAAAACAAAGCAAATAACTTGTTTCCATTCTCCCCACTAGGTATTTCTTCCCTTTCCTGATTTTTCCTCATTTATTTACTTATTTACATATTTTTGGGTACCAGGAATTGAACTCAGGACCTTGCAGTTGCCACACAGGCTTATGCTGCTGAGCTATCTCCTCAAACCTTTTTACTTTATTTTCCTCAGTTTTTAAAAAGCCCACTGTGGCTTACTTGTTTTTTCACATCTCGCTTTCATCAGAATTGGCTGGACCTAAACAGTGATGGAGGAAGGGAGGGAAAATGACCAAAGCATGGGTAGCTCTCCTGCTTGTTCCTAGATCTGCTGAGTGAGGAGGCTGGAATACCCACTGGTAAGAGACAGTGATGGAGGACCCCGAAACCCCTGAAAGAGAAAAGAGTCAAAAGATGTACGTTCTGGTCCTGGCTTTGCCACCCGGTAGACTCTCGCTCTGGACAAAGCACGTCACTGTTGTGAGCCTCACTGTAAAATGGAGACTTATCCTAAAAATGCCTTCAGTACTTTAAGAGGCTAGGAGACCTCCAAGAATGGTTAAATCTACTCTAAGAATAGTTAAATGTTATTTTAAACAATTTCATTTATACATATGTGCAATTTCTACCTCCAAACAAGTACTGTTGGTTACTTCTTTTCATCACAGGAGCCAAAAATAAGCAGGCAAAATCACCCACTTCTTGACAAATCTGAGCTGTAGACAAAATTATAGGCATACTAAAATAAAATGGGAAAAATACCAACAAATGACAAGAGACAAGTTAGCAGAGGTCTCACTTGAAGCTATATTAAGAATGCTTCCTTAGTCATCTCAGGACAAATTTCTCGGCAATAGTTTGAGTCTAGCTCTCCTGCAGATTTCCAAAGCCTGCAAGAGTACATCAGTGTCTCTGGCTAAGAATATGAGGATAATGGACAAAGGCGGGGTGAAATAATCCTCATTTGTAGGCTCCTCTTTTTTTTTTTTTTTGATCTTTTATTTCTTCTTTTGTTTATTTGGTATAGGGTCTCTCTATGCAGCTCAGACTCACAGTGATCCTCCTGTCTCAGCCTCCTCAGTTCTAGGATTGCAGGCGTGCATCACCATGCCTGGTTTTGGTGGCCGGCATGGCATGCAGTACCAGAGATGGAACCCAGGTCCCTTTGCTTGCCAGGCAGGTGCTTAGACTGCTGAGCTATTGCCCCTGCCCTCTAGGCTCCTCTTTAAAAGAGGCAAGCCATGCCAGAGGAGGGAGGCTGGAACACTAACAGAGAAAGGCTCGGGTTTGCAGTCCCGAGCTATTGCCCCTGCCCTCTAGGCTCACTACCCTCTGCCACTTACTGACAGGGGTAGGAGCCATTCAAGAAGGTTTTTCACCTGCCAGGTAAAGGATGATGCTATCTACTTTAAAGAGAAATTCTGAGAATTAAAAAAGAATGTATGAGGCCTGGCCAGACAGCTCAGCAGTCTAAAGCGCCTGCTTAAACACGCTTAGGTAAAAGCACAAGAACCGTGGCTCGATCCCCGGCCATGTCAGTGGTTCCTCTTCATGGCAGCTCTGCCCTTCCAGGGGATATTTCACAACTTCTGGAGACATTTTAATGACCACCATTAGGGATGCTACTGGTACCTAGTGGGTAGAAGGCCAGGATGCTATAAAGCACCCTACACTGCATGGGAACAGTGTCCCACAAAAATTATGGAGGCACACATTTGTAATCTCAGCCCTTGAGAAGCCAAAGTAGGAGGATCACAAGTTCAAAACCAGTCTGGGTTACATGTCTCAAAAAAAAAAAGTGGCCTAAAACATCAAACATCACCAAGACCAAGAAATCCTACGCTACAGAAGCACTCTTTGATATTCAGTCTGAGAAAGCTACTTCCCTTCCTTGGTTTACTCATTAGTGTATGAGATAAATTTACCTTTGCCCCATCTCATTAAGCTGTAGGGAGACTCAAATGAAATAATGGCTGAAAGGCACTGGCCTTATTATATATTTCATAACAAATGCAAAGCTGGGCATAGACAGTAGAATTCACATACTGAGGGTGGTGCACAGCTAACGGAGCGTAATTCTTCATGTGGGAAAGCCACCGCGTACAGGGGCCTCTTGTCTGCTCACTTGACTGGAGCACCGAAGTTCTCACACATAGCACTAGGACAGAAGCCTGTCTCAAAAAGAGGAGCGAGATGTAGTGTGGGAAGTTGGTGGGTACAGCACAGCCATGAGAAAGGCGCTGACAAGGTATTAGCAAGTGAGACATCGCTTGCTATCTGTCTACTTGAGCTGTCATAACAAAACACAATAGCTTGGAGGGCCTAAAAACAGATATTCCTTCCTATGATCCCAAAAGTTGGAAAGTTCAACATTAAGATTTTATTGACTTTGGTACTGCTCTTCCTGGCTCACAAACAGCTGCCTTCTCACTGGGTACCCATCAGTGGCAGAGCACTTGGACCCTGGGTTCAACCACATCCTATCAGTTAATTTACAAGGCAAGTGAGACTAGACACTTTAGCTTTAGGAAGGTAGTAACCGACCCTAAGCCTTATCAGAATCAGTTGAAGAATTTTTAAAATGTACAGATTCGTGGATCCCACTCCAGATCAACTAAATCAGAATGTAAGAGGGAGGGGCTGGGTGACGCACAGCCTCTGTGGTCTACGGTTCTTAGCTTTGGCTTCTCAGCGGAAATTAACTGGCCCTGTAAATACTTATTTCTATAACTACACACTAGGTTTTCAGATGTAGATTTTATAACCTTCTTCCCCCTCATGGCACATTATTTTGGAAATAGCCTTTCACATACACAAAAAGATGCTACTTCAAAGAGGGAGTTTTCTGGAAACACAAGAAAAATCAGCAACATAAAAAATGTGAGGCTTGCCAAGAGACCAGGAAGTTTGGTGAAAGACACAAGAGGTAGTAAGAGAGATGAAGTGGTAACGGATAAAAATTCGGCTGGCGGTCAGCGCAGACTCAGGACATAGGAGAACCTGTACTGCAACATCATGAAACTCAGTTGAGCTCCAAGTTTTCTGAACAAGGAGATTATGGAGCCACAGAGGAAAGAGATCAAAGTTCTATAGTGTGCCTGGGGAGAGTCACAAGGAGAGAAAACTTTCTCTCAGGCTCTCACAGACAGCAAACTGGTCAAGCATGGGTGGTGACTCATCCACATGGATGACACAGACAAAGGATCTACAGAATAAGGTACGGGACTACAAGATAAACCCTGAGGGTAGCCAGGCGTGGTGGCACATGCCTGTAATCCCAGCACTCAGGAGGCTGAGGCAGGAGGATTGTTGTGAGTTCGAGACCAGCCTGAGCTACAAAGTGAGCTGAAGGCCAGCCTGAACTGCATAGTGAGACCCTGTCTCAAAAAGACAAAAAAAAAAAAAAAAAAAAAAAAAAAAAAAAAAAAAAAAAAAAAAAAAAAAAAAAAAAGAAGAAAAGAAAAAAGATAAACCCTGAGGGGACTCCACTGATCTCATAAGAAACATAAAGTATATGTGTTGGTATATAGGTCTTGCTCTATCTAGGTCTTAACCATCCAGCAGAAAAGTATAAAAATGAAGTATACACTATAATAATAAGTTGAGCTGTACATGGCTATGGTCGACAACTTCTTTGGATAACTCACTATTGTGGTGGAATGCTGGACTGTGTTGAATTGTGTCGTCAAGTTCAGGCACCTAAATTAGTTGAATGACAGTGGAGTGCCCATCTTTGACAGGTGTAGACAAAGGAAGGGGTATAGAAAGGAAGAATCATGATGTGTGTGTATGGACAGTACAGTCGGGATAGATAATGCCGTGCTTCTACATAATTCTATGAGAGGCAAGATTTGCACTAGTGGTGGTTGGACCGGATATTATGTCGACTTCTAGTACTATGGACAACCACTAGGAAAATAACAAGGTAGAAAGTGCTATTTACTGAATCTTTGATGTAATTAAGGTATAAAAAATAAGATACGCAAACAGCTACACTCTCTTAATTTACTGATAAGAGACATATGCTATAATAATGTCTGTAAGTATAATATTATGTATGTACTTTCTACGATACCAAAACATTATGAAAACAGTTTGCAATGTATGAATTTATCAAATCCATCTTGTCAAGGTATCTTAAAACTGTCTCATTGATATTTGTACTTCAATAAAATAAAAATTAAAAAAAAATTGGGCTGGCAGGATTCAAAAGCAAATTAGTAAACACATGTAACAGCGGGGTGTGGTGGTGCATGCCTGTAATCCCAGCACTCGGGAGGCTGAGGCAGGAGGATTGTTGTGAGTTCGAGACCAGCCTGAGCTACAAAGTGAGCTTAAGGCCAGCCTGAACTGCATAGTGAGACCCTGTCTCAAAACGACAAAAACAAAACAAACAAAAAAAAAAACACATGTAAGCCAGTAGTCCTGGAAGCTGTGAAAGACCTTGTTTGAGCAGATAAAGGTAATATTCAATAGCATCTTCTGGTGCTTCCAGCCCTGCCCACCCATCTTATCCATCAGTTTTTTCCTGGATGCTGTGTACGCACATGCAACAAGCGGCAAAAATATTGTAATATTGTAATAGGGGCAAATGATAAAGCCAAAAGAATAGGGTACAAAGGAAGGAATTTCTAACACATTTACTGAACAGAGACATGGACAAGAGAGATCAGCTTGTCTAACTGCTTTATACCTCATGTCACACTACCCTGCATACTGAGTCCTGGGGGCTGTCAACTACTGCTACTCATCTTGAAATTCTCTAATACTAGCATAAAAAATGAAGTTATCAACCCAGTTCTGCAAAATAAATAACGTTATCACCAAGATCCAGGCATCCTGATGAAAAATATGATGTTGAGAGAAACGTGACCACAAAATTTAACAGCTTCAGGGAGTTTCAGCTTTGTGTACCACTAGTTAAGCACATGAAATTTCCCTTATGGAAATGGAAGGCACCTGGATTCTAAAGCAAAGGCCACTATCATCCTTCCTGCTTAACTTTGTCACATTATTTTCTTCCTTAACATCTCTATAAAAAAAAAAAAAAAAAAAACGGAACTCTCAAAGATAATCTGACTAAACTTGACCTATGGAACCAAAACTAAGGGGTCAAAAAAAAAAAAAAAAAGGGATGGGTTAAGAAATTTATTTTTATTTTTATTTATTTATTTATTTTTTTGCAGAACCTGGATTGAACTCAGCCCTTGCACTTACAAGGCAAGCACTTATTCAACTGAGCTATCTCCCCAGCCTGGTAAGAAATGTTTTTTGGGTTTTTTTTTTTCGGGTTTTTTTTGCGGAACCGGGGATTGAACTCAGGCCCTTGAGCTTGCCAGGGAAGCACTCATTCCACAGAGCCATCTCCCCAGCCCAAGAAATGTATTTTTAAAAGCATCCCTTCCACTGAAAATCAAGTCCAATGTTTTGAGTTGGTTATTATTCGATTTATATAGAAAATGAACTATCACAAAAGAAAAGTTCTGTATCCATCTCAGTAAACAGAGAAATCTTCACCTTATCGTTTAGAAGTGGTTTGATCTCTGTGAGCTGAACATCCTGAAGTTCATCCATGAGTACAGATGACAGTGGAGTTGTCTCAAGTACAGATCAGTAACTCTGGAAGAGAAGAAAAAGGCTTAAGGCGGCTGAGGAGCTAGAAACACAGAAGTCACACTTGCATCCATTCATTCAAATATCAGAACTTCCCATATTCATATCATGCACTTAAGACACAAGGCGCAGGCAGGAGACTACAGCAGCTGCCCTGACTCTTGCCTCCGTGTACTAACAGCCTTACTCCATCCTCCCACTGAAGCTGAGTGGGACCTACAGCTTGCTTCCAACTTGAGTACCTGCATAGTGGCATGATCTAATATTTAAAAATCTGTCTTACTGAGAGGTACTGTCCTAGCTTTGAAGAAGCAAGTTGATATGCTATGAGAGGGCCACATGGCTGGGCACTAAGGGCAGCCTTTTGCTGAAAAACAGAAAGAAACTGAGACTCTCAAGGAGGCCGGCCAAATAGCTCAGTGGATTAAAGCGTCTGGGCGTGGTAGTGTGTGCCTATAACCCCAGCTCTTGGGAGGCTACAAGCCGGATCACTATGAGTCCGATCTAGTAGTGAGACCTTGAACACCCTGTAGACTCTTCCCTAAAATTTAAAAAGAAGAAAGAAAGAAAGAAAGAAAGAAAGAAAGAAAGAAAGAAAGAAAGAAAGAAAGAAAGAAAGAAAGAGAAAGAGAGAAAGAAAGAGAGAGAGAAAGAAAAGGAAAGAAAGAAATTGAGACTCTCAGGGCTGGGGAGATACCTCAGTAGAATAAGCATTTGCCTGGCAAACGCAAGGTCCTAAATTCAGTCCCTGGTACTACAAAAAGAAAGGAAGGAAGGAAGGAAGGAAGGAAGGAAGGAAGGAAGGAAGGAAGGAAGGAAGGAAGGAAGGAAAGAAGTTCAAGACCAGCCTGAGCTACAAAGTGAGCTTGAGGCGAGCCTTAACTGCATAGTGAAACCCTGTCTCAAAAAAGAAAGAAAGAAAGAAACTGAGACTCTCAGTTCACTGATCTGGAAGGAGCCTTATGCTACCAACTACCAGATTATCACAGAACCAGATTCCTACTGGAGCAGCCAAGATGACACCAGACTGCAGCCTTGCAGAGGATCTAGACAACCTGACTCCTGGCACACAGAGATGATAACTGTGCTTTGTTTTAGCCCACTAAGTTTGTGGTCATAATTTATAAAACCACAAATAATTATGCAGTTCAGGCTGGCCTTAAGCTCACTTTGTAGCTCAGGCTAGTCTCGAACTCACAACAATCCTCCTGCCTCAGCCTCCCGAGTGCTGGGATTACAGGCCTGAGCCACCATGCCCGCTGTCACAAGTGTGAATATTATGAGTTGAGGATCATTGGGAATAACCCCCTCAAGGACTGTATATTTTAATTGCTAAAGATTCTTAGGGTGTTTTTTGTTTTTGTTTTGTTTTTTGGCCAGACTAGGGATTGAACTCAGGCCCCTTCACTTGCCAGGCAGGCACTTATTTCACTGAGCCATCTCCCTGGCCCTTAAGGATGCATGGTAAGAAACACTCTGAACTATGCTTCTGGAATCAACAATTTGGGCACATCCTATAATACCAACACTCAGGAGGCTGAGGCAGGAGAGTTGCCCTGAGTTCAAGGCCATCCTCCGCTACATGTTAAATCCAAGGTCAGCATGAACTACATAGCAAGATCTAGTAGATTGGGGGTGTGTAAGAATCAGAAGATTGATGTTGTGGGCTAAGTGCTCGAATTAGAAAGGCAACAGAAATAGAGGGAAATGAAACAAGGCTAGCTCACTAAATGTCACTGGGGAATCATAACAGTGGAAAAATATGGTAGCCTCCAGGATGGCCTTTCTTCTATGAATCCAATGATTCTCAACTAGCCTGCTTGGGCAATTTCAGTGAGGCGCAGGTGACCATGCCACACCAGACCTGCACTTAAGGTAGCCCTAGCTAAACCAAAAAAAAAAAAAAAAAAACCTTCCCAATGATCCTCAACTCATAATATTCATACTTGTGACAGCCGGGTGTGGTGGTGCATGCCTGTAATCCCAGCACTCGGGAGGCTGAGGCAGGAGGATTGTTGAGTTCGAGACCAGCTTGAGCTACGAAGTGAGCTTAAGGCCAGCCTGAACTGCATAGTGAGACCCTGTCTCAAAAAGACAAAAAAAAAAAAAAAGACAAAAGGAAAAAAAAAAATTATCCTGATGGGAATCAAGAAAACCTTCAAAAGCATGGGGCCGGGGGGATTTAGCAGTAGAGTACTGTATTTGCCAAGCATGTGCAGGGCCGAGTGTGAGTCCCAGTGTCACACACACAAATACAAAAGTAGCCAGATGGTGGCGGCACATGCTTGTATTTCCTGCTACTCAGGATGCCGAGGCAGGAGGATCATGAGTTTAAAACTGGTTTGGGAATTTAATAAAACCCTGCCTCAAAAAACTAAATTAACTAATTAATTAAATAAAATAAAAATAAAAACAAACCAACTGCGATGCTATACACCTATAGTCCCACCACTTGGGAAGCTGAAGCAGAAGAAGCACTGTGAGTTCAAGGCCAGCCTGAGCTCTAAAATAAGACCCTGTCTCCATAGACAAGGCAGGCAGGCAAATAGACACAGATGGACCATGGATGTAGCTCAGTATTAAGGTCCTGGGTTCCATCTCCAATATTAATAAAAGGTATTAGTCTACTACAGATGCTTGGCTCATGACAGGTACACCTGATAAACTCAATGTAGAATGAAAACACACGCAATGTGAAAATACATTTAATACACCCAATCCTCAATGGCAGAGCTCTCAGCTGCTAACTTGGAGCCTGCTGTTTCTGCCCCGCATGGTAGGAGAATACTGTAGACTGCTAGTCTAGAAAAAGACTGAAATCCAAAACTCGGTTATACAGTTCAGTAGTAAAGCGCATACTAACACGTATGATGCCTTGGGTTCAATTCCTAGAACAAAGCCCTGGCCCAATTAGAATCTACTCTTTTGGGTCCTCCCCCCAATTTATTTTATTTTACTTTATTTTTGGTGGAACCAGGGATTGAACTCAGGCCTTTGCACGAGAAGCGCTTATTCCACTGAGCCATCTCCCCAGTCCCTCCCTCAACTTATTTTTAGATAGTAATGAAGATTGAACCCTGGGCCTTTACACTGAGCTATCTGGGCCGGGGAGATGGCTCAGTAGAATAAGTGCTTCCCTGGCAAGCACAAGGGTCTGAGTTCAATCTGAGGTTCTGAAAAAAAAAAAAAAAAAAAAAAAAGATATAGTTACACTGAGCTACCTCTAGCCTTTTAAAATTTATTTTGAGATAGGATCTTGCTAAGTCTCGCAGACTGGGCTTGACTTTGGGATGGATCTTCCTGCTTCAGTCTCAGAACGCAGGGAGTGCAGATGCGCACCACCACAGCCAGCACACCTGCGCTTCCCAGGCACCTCTGTGGCCGCCTCTCGTCTGCACCTTGCTATGCACCAGGGGTTTTACTGTAATACACCCTGTGCACAGACAAGGTCTCACTTGGACTCTCGATCCTCCTGCCTTAGCACCCCAAGCACCCCACAGTCGCTGCAGCTAAGACCAAGGACTACGGTAGAAGGTGCAAGGGTTACTTTTTCAGGTTCGTACCTTCTAAGCTTCATAAGCATGTATTCTTGGTTGTTGTTGGTTTTTTTTTTTGGCGGAACTGGGTTTTGAACTCAGGCCCTTGCGCTTGCCAGGGAAGCACTTATTCCACTGAGCCATCTCTCCGGCCCCTTCTTGGTTGTTTTTTAGGACAGTGCTTTGTTATGCAGCCCAGACTGGCCTTGAACCCATGATCAACTTGCAAGTTGCTAGGATTACAGGCATGCACCACTACATTCAGTTTATTAATTAAAGTGTCAATTTTAAAGACTTTTAAATCCTTATTATACAGGCAATATACACTCATTTTAGAAAATGCAGAGATCATGGAATGATGAAAAGATGTTTTACTCATACTTCTATGTAAAGATAACCATTTTATTGTACTTCCATTTGTTCCTTTTTTCCATGTAAAATGGTGATTTTCAGAAGCTTTTTCCAAAACCCACCTGCTTTACTCTCACTTTACTTCACTCATGGAAAGCAGGACACTACAGGATGGTAATTATTCAAATATAATTCCATTGTATGTGGGTCTGCCAAGCAGCCCCAAGGCCTGTGGAAAGGCTAAGGTCCAAAATGACAGGCATTTGCTTAGTGTCCCTCAATTATTTATTTATTTATTTACTTATTTATTTTTTGTCTTTTTTTTTTTTGAGACAGGGTCTCACTATGCAGTTCAGGCTGGCCTTAAGCTCACTTTGTAGCTCAGGCTGGTCTCGAACTCACAACAATCCTCCTGCCTCAGCCTCCCGAGTGCTGGGATTACAGGCGTGCGCCACCACACCCAGCTCCTCAATTTTTTAAAGATAAAGAAAAGTACAAAGTTTGTGCCAGCAAACACTTAGCAAATTAAACGAGCAGCCAGCCCCTATCAGCCGGGCTCAGTGCAGACTACAGTAAGAAGGGTGGACATGGCAGTAAGCTGCTCCAGGATGATGTGGGAATCGCAAACAAATTCGCCTTCCACATTCATAGACCTAATTCATTCTTCTGAAGACAGTTTTTTCCTCTGTTCTCACTGTCTTGAGCCCTTGCCAAGGAGCAGTTTTATAACACCTATAATAAAACTAAAATCACATAGTGGAAAACTCCATTCCGAGGCCTTCAGCTGCAGACTGGCTCCTGCCTGGGGACTAGGTGGCCTGCAGTTCCAGCATCTGCACAGATGATCTTGCTGCCAGGTCCCTACTTGGCACAAAGGGCTAGTAATATCTTGAAAAGGCTAGCTTCAGTAGAAAATGAAATGATGTGTACCCTCTTCCCTAGCCTAATGAGAAAGAGAAGGTTGACAAGTATGTTAAAACCCAGCTATTTTTGAGAGCTTGCTGGAAGGTTCTGGCCAGGGAGCACAGCAACTTAAATATCCTTGAGCGAGGAAAAGGTCCTCCTCCTATCAGGGATGGCTGTCCTCTTCAACAGAGCGCACAGCTTTGGAGGGACACGCACAGAATGGCGAGGAAGGGGATATCCACAAGGCAGACAGATCAGCAGCAACTCATGGGGTACTGGATTGCTCAGATTGCTCTCACAGCTCTAGCTACCTCCAAAGTGAAGAAGGCAAGAAAAAGGGGGATGGGTGACCATCAACCATTTCAGAAATTCTCTATGCATTCTAGGTAAATTTTTATAATTTTTATATAATTATAATTATAAATTTTTATAATTATAATTCTTTCAAGAAAATACTTTTGGTTTTTGAGACAGGGTCTTGTTTTATAGTCCAGGCTGGGTTTGAACTCACTATGCAGCCCAGGGTGCCTTGAACTTATGCAATCCTCCTGTCTCAGGTTCCCAAGTCTGGGACAACAGGCATGCGGCACCATGCCTAGTTTATTCATTTATTTGTTTTTCTTTTGTGGCTGGTTCAGCTCAACCTGGGGGCAGGCCTGGCGAGGCATGTAGTGCTAGGGATTGAACCACAGTCCCTACATGCTTACCTAAGCAGCTGCTTTAGACTGCTGAGCTGTCTCAGGGGCCCTCCCTAGTTTATATTCATTCTTTTTATTGTTGTTGTTGGTACTGGGGATCAAATTCAGGATCTTATACTTGCCAGGCAGGTGCTTATACCACTGAGCTATCTGCCCAACCCCTAATATTCATTCTTAAAATGGGAAACAATTTAAGTTTTCCGAAAATCTTACATCTAAGGAACAGGTTAAGGATTTGGTTTATTTTATTCTTTGGGTTTTTTGTTTGCTTGTTTGGTTGTTTGAGACAGGGTCTCACTATGCAGCCCAAACTGGACTTTAACTTTAGATCCTCCTGCCTCAGTCTCCCAAGTGCTGGGATTACAGCTATGCCACCATGACTGGCTACATTAAGAATCTGAAAACCTCAGCTTTCCTCCATAGTACCATAATGTCTATGCCAAGCCCTACCTGCTGGTGACAGGAACCTTGGCAGGTTCCTTTCTCTCTCCTACACTATGGCATGCAGGTAAAACCAATTTTGCCTTCAGGTAAAATCAGAGTAATCCTGTACATACAAACAATGATTCAGGCTTCCTAGAAAAGTCTGAATCAGGGCTGGGGAGATGGCTCAGTGGAATAAGTGCTTCCCTGGCAAGCACGAGGGCCTGGGTTCAATCCCCGGTTCCACCAAAAAAAAAAAAGTCTGAATCATCAAACAGGGACAAGAGCTCTCACTCTCTAAGCTAAGAGCAAGGGGAACATGGGATAAGCAAAGAAAAATCAAATTCCAACTGTTACTTGGTACCCAGTTTCAGAAGCAAAGATTAGTTATCATCTGTTGTTAGAACAGTGTGCTTCAAACTTTAATCTACAATCTCCTTTGGTTTTTATTTATTTGATACAGGATCTCACTACAGTTCAGATCTTCCTGTCTCAGTCTCCCCAGCACTGAGATTACAGGTGTGTGCCACACCAACCAGTTCTGGGGCTGGCACGGCATTTGGTACCAGGGATCCAACTCAGGTCCTTGCGCTTGCCAGGCAGGCGCTTAGACCTCCGAGCTATAGCTCCCCAGCCCAATGTACAATATCCTTTTGAGTTTCAAGTGATGACAATCTGACATGTGACCTCACACTAAGGAGAGAGATCATCTGAGCTGAAGAGATGAAGAACTGCAGGGGTGCCAATGCGACCCCGCCCCTGGGGCCACTGAGATGGGGCGATTGAGACTGGGCGTGGTAGTGTGGCCTGTAATCCCAGCGCTTGGGAGGCTGAAAACAGGAGAATCACTATGCGTTGGATCTACATAGTGCGACCCTGCACTTAAAAAAAAAAAAAGAACCTAAGACTTAACAGCGCTCATCTTTAACTGAGAGTGAGGTAGAGAAAAACCCTAATAATTTTCACTCTTTTTTTTTGCAGTACCAGGGATTGAACTCAGGCCCTTGCACTTGCCAGGGAAGCACTATTCCACTGAGCCATCTCCCCAGCCCAATAATTTTCACTCTGCCATCTTCCTAAAAAAGAATTTCAAGCCGGGCGTGGTGGCGCAGGCCTGTAATCCCAGCACTCGGGAGGCTGAGGCAGGAGGATTGTTGTGAGTTTGAAACCAGCCTGAGCTACAAAGTGAGCTTAAGGCCAGCCTGAACTGCATAGTGAGACCCTGTCTCAAAAAGACAAAAAAAAAAATAAAAATAAAAATAAAAATAAAAAAATAAAAAAGAATTTCAGAGGCCAGGCATGGTGGCACAAAGCTGTAATCCCAGGACTTGTGAGGCTGAGGCAAGAGCGTCACTGTAGCCAATGGGCTACAGAGTAGGCTCACGGCCAGCCTGAACTACATGCATAATGAAATCTTGTCTCAAGAAGACCAGAAAAAAAAAAAGAATTTTAGTAAACTATGGATAGAATGTTCAAAAAAGATTCAACAAGCTAGATCAACTAGATCCAAAAGGGAAGACAGCCAGGAATGGTGCCACACACCTGTAACTCCAATACTTGGGAGGTTGAGGCTGGAAGATCACTGAGTTCAAAACCCGTCGGAAGCCAGGTGTGGTGGCGCAGGCCTGTAATCCCAGCACTCGGGAGGCTGAGGCAGGAGGATTGTTGTGAGTTCGAGACCAGCCTGAGCTACAAAGTGAGTTTAAGGCCAGCCTGAACTGCACAGTGAGTGATTTAAGGCCTGTCTCAAAGAGAAAACAAGAAAAAAAGAAGCGAGGGAGGAAGGAAGGGAGGCAGGGAGGGAAAAGAAAACATGGTTAAGAGCAAGAACAGTTTGCAGAAACCTAGCTGAATGGTAATGAGGGTCTGTCAGGCAACTGGATTTGCAAAATCCAAAGTAAAAGGAAGGGGCAAGGTATTCATTCAGCTTCCACGGCAGAGTACTATATAAGCCCACTAAAGACCTGGCTTGATTCCTAGCACCACACACACAAAACGTTACAATATATGGAAATGGGACAGCCAAGAAAAAGTAACAGAGAAATTGATGAGAAACATCAATTTAAGTCAACAGTGCAAGAGAGACTGCAGTACAGGTAAGAGAATTAATGTGACAGCATGTATCTAGAGCGCCTGCCATGCTGCACTCACAGGTGGGGCTTTTGGAGGTGGCTGGACCCAGTGTATGAATATAGAGTAAGGTTCCGTGAGAACTGCATCAGTCCACTGATTGGTTGAGCTCAGTTCCAGGATAATGGGAAGGCCAATCCTGGGTCTGGCACTATTCAATAAGCTTGTTGTAGCCTGAATGGAATAGAAGGGAAAGCAGAAGAAAGGTTGCTGCTACCTTCTGCCTGCCTGGTCATGAACCGTTTCTCCTCTGCCATGCCTAGGAGCCGGATTATAGACAGAGGGACCCGGGAGACAGCTCAGTGGAATAAGCGCTTCCTTGGCAAGCACAAGGGCCTGAGTTTAATCCCTGGTTCCACCAAAATAAATAAAATAAAGAAGAGGCACTAGATGATTACAGACAGAAACCTCTACAAGCTATGAGCTAAAATAAGCCTTTCCTCCCTTTATTTTTTCCCAGCAATAAGGCAGTAACTGTGGGCTATGGCCAACTGACAAAGAAGCTGCTGCAGGCTCTAACTGCTTTTTTTTTTTTTTTTCTCTAATGCTTCTGAAGGACAAGTTAGTAATGGAAAAGACAGCAGAACGAGTAGGAGACAAAAACAAAATGTTCAGAGATGCCAGAAGAAAAGCATAAGTCAAAGAAACAAAAGGTCAAAGAAGTCAAAGGAAAAGAGATTTACACAGAAAGGAAGAAACAAAAACAAAAGATTCAATGCCAGGCAAGAGGAAGAGAATGAGGACAAAGAAAGGGTCATTAACTTCTGAATGTGAACTCAGACAAAATGAGGTAAAGCTCCTTGGGCTGAAAAGCCCAAGACTGTGAGTTGTTCAGCTTTTTGAAACAGAGAAACTGACATTTCTGATTTAAAGTGCAAACAAAAAAAGGTCACTAGGAGGCCAGGAAAGCTATCTTGCTGTATAGTCCAGACTGGCTTTGAATTTGAGGCATTCCTCCTGCCTCAATCTTCTAAGTGGTGGAATTACAAATGTGCACCACCACAGGTGAATAAGGTATCAGCGGTTTTTTTTTTGAGACAGGATCTCACTATGTAATTCAGGCTGCCTTTGAACTCATTATATACCCCAGGCTGACCTCAAATTCACAGCATTCCTCCTGCCTCAGCCTCCCGAATGCTGAGATTATAGGCATGTATCACTACGCCCAGCTTAACAATAGTGTTTTTTTTAATCCTTTGCTAGATCTTTATTCTTTTTTTTTTTTTTTTTTTTTCCACAAGGACAACAGTGTCTTTTGACACAGAAAGGTTCAGTACTAGGAGGGCCTTTAAAGTTGATCAAAGCCAGTGACGTACATTTTACATCCAACCTCTGGAATATAAAGCAGAAAAAAGCATAGGGTGTCTGCTGAAGTGTCAGGAAAACTTCCAGTTCTCTGAAAACAGTTAAAATCTAATGATAGAGCTAGAGATGTAACTTATTGGTAGAACACCTGCCTCGAATGCCTGAGGCTCTGAGTTCAATCCCTATAGTGTCAAAAATAGTCTAAGTACATGAGCCGGGCGTGGTGGTGCAGGCCTGTAATCCCAGCACTTGGGAGGCTGAGGCAGGAGGATTGTTGTGAGTTCGAGACCAGTCTGAGCGACAAAGTGAGCTTAAGGCCAGCTTGAGCTGCATAGTGAGACCCTGTCTCAAAAAGACAAAAAAAAAAAAAAAAAAAAATAGTCTAAGTACAGAGTATAAGCCTTTGTTCATTTGGAGAAAATGGTAGATTTTTTCCAGTCTGGACAGAGCCTATTAGCACATCAGGGATGGATTTTAGAACTAGTGATGTTGCATAATGAACTTTTCCTATCTGGGCCTCAGTTTCTCTTTCCACCAACAGTGGAGAAAGGTTCCTTTTTCCCCAACAAGCATTTGTTATTGGTTGATTTCTTGACAAGAGCCATTCTTTCTGGAAATGAAATCTCAACATTGTTATTGTGGTTGTCTGCTTTTATAATTATTTTTAACTTTTTTTGTGGCTGGCTCAGCCTGCCCTGGGGGCAGCACTGGTGGCAGGTGTACTGGGGTCCCTGCGTGCTTAAGCTTGCCTAAGCAGGTGCGTTAGACTGCTGAGCTACCGTGCCAGTCCTTGAGATAGGGTCTTCCCATGTAATTCATGCTGGGCTTGAACTCACTATGTAGCCCAGGCTGGCCTCCAACTCTTTTTATCAATCCTCCTGCTGCAGCCTTCCAGGTGCTGGAATTACAGGCATGCATCACCACCTCTCTCAAATGACCAGTGGATGTTGAACATTTTTTCATATATTTATTTGTCTGGGCCTCAGTTTAACTGTAAATGTACTCCTCCTTGTCAATTTAGCCCTTCTCTACAATCCGAAGAAGTCACCTAATTATCAACCCGGGGTTGTTCAAGGACTTCCTAAAAGTTCCTCCACAAATTATCAGGAGGGTACAGTAGGTCTGACCCCAAGAATATGACAATCCTATGCTTATCTCATAAGCACTGTTCCATTTAGTCAGTGAAAGCTCAAAGAGATTGCCAGTGCTTAAAAAGTCTTGCTTTGCTCAAAAAGAAAAAAAAAAAAAGAAAGTAACAACAATAAGAAAGTACTGGCTTTCTAAACTACAAGCCATCTTATTTTGTAGTTTGCTCCCATGACCAAGGTAATTCATTACCTCTGGCTTTGCCAGGATGTGCTGAGACGAGGACACTAGTTTGTATTCTGGGGGCAGAGCCAAGCACTTCTGGTTTTGGCAGGACTGCACACGGAATACCAAAAGAGAATGAAGAGAGCAAACACAGGAGGTGGGCACACCAGGGGAGACTGAGCCGGAGTCAGCTGGGGTTAGTGCTAAGGCAGTGAGGGCTTGACGCTGCAGGAAGCGGTCGTGGTTGAGAGACGGGTAACGGGTAAGGAAAGCAGCCAGCGGAGCTCCGCGGCAAGCAGATTCACACCTTCCTTTTTTTTTTTTTTGGAGGAAAAAACTTTATTGGATAGAAAAGCTTCTGTCGGAGAGGGACAGAACGGGGGCCCGAGCAGGTTGCCCCCTTCCTTCTACCTATAAGCACTGGATAAAATAGTAAGCACTGCCAGGCGTGGCAGCACACATCTATAATTCCAGCACTAGGGAGGCTGAAGCAGGAGGATTGCTGAGTTCAAGGCCAGCCTGAACAGCATAGCAAAACCTTGCCTCAAAAAGACAGAGAGAAGCTGGGTGTGGTGGCGCAGGCCTGTAATCCCAGCACTCAGGAGGCTGAGGCAGGAGTGTTGTGAGTTCGAGACCAGCTTGAGCTACAAAGTGAGCTTAAGGCCAGCCTGGACCGCATAGTGACACCCTGTCTCAAAAGGACAAAAAAAAAAAAAAAAAAAAAAAAAAAAAAAAAAAAAAAAAAAAAAAAGACAGAGAGAGGGAGAAGGAGAGAAAAGAGAGCGAGTGAGCAGATTTGGGGCCAGAATTCATCTTCATCCACTAGTTCACCTAAATAAGGGGGCCGAAGTCTACAATCAGCACAACCCACAGCTATATATACCTAAGCCTAGGACCGGGACCAACTCAAAGGAAGTTTCTTTTTTTTTTTTTGTCTTTTTGAGACAGGGTCTCACTATCCAGTTCAGGCTGGCCTTACGCTCACTTTGTAGCTCAGGCTGGTCTCGAACTCACACCAATCCTCCTGCCTCAGCCTCCCAAGTGCTGGGATTACAGGCATGCGCCACCACGCCCAGCTACAAAGGAAGTTTCTTAACTTACGCTCAGCACCACGCCACCACAAGGCAGATCTTTCTTTGTTGTGGGAGGTGCTGTCCTCCACATTACAAAATGTTTGCAGCATCCCTGGTTTCTACAGCTATGGCAGAAGTACCTTCCAGTGTCTCTGTTTAGAACATATCCTCAGAGCTAACTAAAGCTCACCCAGTGCCTTGGGCTAGGGACTGCCAAAGTGAAAGAGAAGGTCATGTTTTAGATGCCTGAAAGAAAGGACATTCCAGGTGAAAACCTGCGGGTTAAGTAAGAGAAGCACACAGCACAGCTGAGAAACACTAAGAGGGCAGGCAAGAAAGAGAAAAGCTGCAGAGGCTGGGTCACAACACAGAGCACCTGAACAGAACCTTCTGTGTAGATAACCAGGGACAGTTTCTGAGGATGACACAGAAGCTTAACTTCAGTTATTTAACACTTGGTCATCTTGTCCAGAAGTTATCATTTATTTACTTATTTTTAGAAGTTAGTTTTGCTGTACTTGGAAAGAACCAGGGAGTTTTGAGGAACATCAATGCTGGCCCTAACTCTACAGTTCCAATGTAACTGGGTTTGGGTAGGGCCCACGTATTAGTTTTGTTTTTGT
>PVKA01018512.1:0-43740 GCA_004027165.1 Ctenomys sociabilis | reverse complement strand
CAGTACAGTTGGGATAGATAACGCTGTGCTTCTACATAATTCTATGATAGGCAAGATCTGCACTAATGGTGGTTGGACAGGATATTATGTCAGCTTTTAGTGCTATGGTCATCCACTAGGTAAATAATTATTGAATTTTTGATATAATTCAGCTATAAAAAAAACCTGTAAATATAATATCATGTATGCACCTTGTACAGTACCAAAACGTTATGAAAACAGTTTGCAATGTATTAATTCATCGACTCTGTATGGTTAAGGTGTTTTGAAACTGTCTGATTGACATTTGTATTTTAATAAAATAAAAATAAATGGAAAAATAAAAAAAATAGATAACATATGAATCTGTATGTGTCTGTTGTAACTTTAAAAAGGGATCCAGAAAAATCTTGTTAAAATCAGTTTCTAAAATTGTCTTCTAGCCCTGCCAGGAGAAATATTAGAACAGTAATGTACTCAGATTTAAAATATGAATCTGATAGGGAATTATTAAAAAGACAGAGCCATAAACAACTGCAATACAAATGGGATCTTTGAATATGTTTTCATAAAGCCAAAGCTTTATGAAAAAAAGCTTGGATTTAGCTGTACTAAATAGGGATAGTGATGTTCCTATCCTCCAGGATTAGGCGCAGACGGCATCCCTCATGGAAAGAAAGCATTAGAACCTGAGTCAGGAGGAGGTCAGGATTCCCTTCACATCTGACATCTGCTTCAGGTGGAAGGCTATGGAGGATTAGAGTGGCCTTTCTTTTGCTTTTTTTTTTTCTCAAAAAATTCCAGTTAATAAATCTTGGGAGGACGGTGTCCCAAACTCTATTGCTACTATCTTTGTGTTTATGACCAATATATTTACTATTGATTTAATTTTTCTGTCTTATGCTTGTCTTCTTTGAGTTTCATCTGCAATTTTGCATGGTACTTCCAGTAACACTTCTGTATCTTTACTTTTGTTTATCTGAAGTTAGTGTGCATGCAGTGTGGGTTTTATTTTGTTAGGAGACAAATTACCATATCACAGCTTCAAGCAATAACTCTTTACTATCTCTGTGGTCTGTGGGTCAGCCTCCTCGGGAGGCTGCCTACGTTTTCTGCTCAGGGTCCCACAAGGCTATGGTCATTGTGCTTTCCGGATGCATTCTCATGTGGACCTCAGAATATCTTGAGCCTGCTCAGCCTTTCGACAGAACTTGTACCCTGCAGACAAAGGACTGAGACCCTCATCTCTTTGTTGATGTTACCTGGAGACACTTGCAGCTTCTAGGATCTGCTTACATTCCTTGCTGCATAAGCCCTTCAGTCTTCAAAGTCGACAACAGAGAATATTTCCTGGTGCCAAATCCCTTTTACTTAAGTTTCAAGCTTCACACTCAAGCAAGAGGCCATTCTTTTGAAAAGCCCTTGCCCACCCTCCAGTGATGTCCATTAACTTGGTTTATCTTCTTTTCATTCAACTGTGTCATGTAACAAACTATGCACAGGACTATTCAGGATGTGTAGAAGGAGGTAGGGGCCATGGGACTTACCTTTCAATTGTGCTCACTGCAATAGGGATAGGGGCAGCAATTGTCAGTGAGTTCTAGTTATTTTACAGCTTGGTAAAGTAGAGCTTTATTTTATTTTTTTAAAAAAAACTAGGTATTATTTTAATATATTTACTTAAACAGTTTGAACTCTCATGAATATATATCTCCTGGTATGCAAATAATTCATTTACTTTACAAGTTGACCCTGTATTACTAAGAAGTCAAATCTAAATAATTAATAAAGGAAGATACGAGAGTCCATTCAAGAATCTTTTTTTTAATCCACAAAACAACTAGGCTGTGTGTATTAATTTATGATTAAGATCCTTGTCCAGTTGCCCATTATTGCTCTTCCCTTATGCATCTTTGGCAAGAAGCATCTTATTCCAGGTATAGTCTGTGGCTTTCTTCCCATTTGAAAGAAGTATTGTTTGCACTGCTTCTTGCTTCTTAAAGCGATGGATTTTGCTGACTTAACCTTGGCAGGAAGTTAATCTGTTTGCTGTTGCCTGGAAATATTTGTCTGGAACAAAATAAGAACCATTATCTTCACCCTATGATTTTAACCATCTTCATTTCCACTCAAGATGGCAGATGGTGACAATGCAAAGTGGTCCAGAAGACAGAAGGGGTGGGGAAGGGAAAGGCTAGGGGTAAGCAGAATAAGATGTGCCAAAGAAAGAGCCAAGACTGCAATGAATGTAAATGCTCTGGGTGAGATAAAGAAGATACACAAATGAAAGCGGGGACAGGGGAGTTAGAGGCTGAGGGACAGCGGTGGGTAGGAAGTGGATTGAAATAAGAACAAGCTGCCTATGTACATGTACTCATTCTCCAGATGAGGGTAACTTGCACATACTGCGTATACATACTAATAGGACAAAAGAAGGCAGATAGTGAGAAAAGCATAAGATTCTTGAATCTTGGAAACAAAACCTAGATAGTATATTTAATGCCACTTACTATTTTGTGGGAAGGAGCAATACTTTAAACTTTTTTTTAGAAGAAGACCGTTAGGCAAATGGCTTGAATTCACCGCTCTCCCCACCTCAACCCTCCAGCACAACACAGTTTTTCTCTCCTCTCTACTGGTTTGTGGAGGTTTCTCTATGGCAAAGTCCTCAGGGATTTTCCAAATCTGGATGACCTTCTGCAACAGTTCTAGTTGACCTGTCCAGAAGGTGTGGCCTGACTCTTGTCCCTTGCTTCTCTAAGCAGAAGAAAAGGAGTTCGAGGAAGCTGGTGAGTTAGAAGAGAAATTGTAGCCTGTGGTGGGTTGTTTTTGAAAGTCCAACACTGTAAATGCCTCTGGGAGCCTGAGGCAGGAAGACAGTTAGTCAAGTGTGAGCCAAGCGGGGACTGGAAGTTAGCAAGGCTGTGTCTCAGGAAAAATAAATAAAATAATAAAATAAAATAATAATAAAACAAGAGGAAAAAGCCCCAGGTTCAAGCCTCAGATAACGCACGCGCGCACACACACACGCACACACACACACTCGAAGTGAGAGGTGCAGACTCTGGGAGGCGGGGTGGCCGGGCAGGGCGAGCCCACAGTGGGCACGAGCCGACTCTCCTCACTCCGCGGCCCGCGGTTTCGAAGCAACGGACCCAGGGCGTCCTCCGCCCAGGGCTTGGGGAACCGGTGAGTAGGGCGTAGCCAGGCCGCGCCCGCGTCTCCAGCCGGGGTCGGGGCCGGGCTGGGGTCGCGCCGACCGGTGGCCGGAGGGAAGGCCACCCCGCCGGTCTGGGGACCAAGTTTCCGGGGCTGAGAGGCGCGCAGTCTCCCTCCGCCGGCGCCGGCTGAGCTCGCAGCATCTGGATCTGCCTTCCTTAGGTCTCCTCTTCTTTTAAAGTAATTATTCCTACATTTTCATTTGCTCGCAAGGCCGCCTTGCGGTGACTCGTGTACTAAACGCTGATGTCTTCCGTTCTACATCCCCGCAACTACCCGCGCAGACCGCTCAGACACCGGACAGCTTTCTGGGGAGAGCCTGGGAATTTCATTTCTCGATTTGCTCCAACCCACCACAAATGAAACGACCGCTCAGCACCTCCTGCTCCCGACGGGAAAGTGGTGCTCAGCGTTGAACTGAGCAAAATCAAGCGCAGCGCAGCAAGCTTTGGACGTGAACACTTAAGGGGCTCTTGATTCCCAAATCAGAGCATTATTATTATTTCTTCCTCAATCTTCATCCTCCGGTCAACAAACATATGTCAATTCACTTGGTATCTTTCCTCTTCTTTTTATTGCATGGCCTGTTGTGTATTTCTTTAGACAGTTGTCCCCATTGTTTTTCTTGGTCCTGATATGGCCATAGCTTTTGCCTACCACTTTCCTTTAATAGCTCAGTGATTAGATGACTACTAACAAGATACATCCAGCAATCTGTAGGGTTTTCAGCTGTTTATGTTGAATTATTGTCCAGATATTTATATATGAGGCTTGTACCTTTCTATTTTAGACTATAATACTCATTTATTATGTAATTGTCTTGCAAGGCTTTGTCACGAACCACATACAGCTGATTCATCAAACTGTCAAACATGAGTGTGATTATCAGAATTCCCAGAGGTGCGCATCCCACTACGTTGGTGACCCACAGTCTAGCCTTCGCTCCTGGTCTCCCACCTCAGATTCCTACAACCTCAGACCCAACTAACCTGTGACTTCCTCCAGTGTTTTATGGCTTTTGTGTTCTTCATAGAAGCAAATAGTATCTGCCTACACTCAGCTTTGTTTTTTCTTTGCATATGGACCTCATAATCACACTGTTATGGTTTGTGTCTAGTTGACCACCCCGAAGCCTCATACGGGCATGGGGCAGACTTCTAGAGTTTATTATTAACTCATGATCCACTAAGGTTATTGGTATGACTGCTCCTGGGATTATGGATGTGAGCACTAAACCCAGCCTGGGGCGGACAGCCTGAGTGTAACCCAAGAGAGACAGACTTGCTCTCGGTAGCCGCTGTTGCTGCTCCTCCTCCATTTTGCTCTTGCTCTTTGGCACTGCCACGAGATGTTGCTCTCTGCCAGGTGCCCCTCTGCTTGGAGCCAGCCAAATATGAGCTGAAACCTCCATCAGCTGTGAGCTAACTAAACCTTTCCTTCCTTCATTTTGAGTGTTGGGCATTTGTCCCAGCAATGAGAGAAGACAATCACTTTGACTTCTTCTACCAGACTAAAACTGTGATTTTCAAGAGCTCTGGACTCACCCAGTTCCCGACATTAGACCTAAAGAGAAAATCTGGAAACGCACTAGGTAGGGGCAGTCTCCCTGGCTGGGCTTGTTTACTTTTCACTTAGGGCTCTAGAGCCACTTTCCCTAGCAAATTTGTCAAACCATGTGAATGGACTGGGAAATCAATTTTAAGTGAAAGGCAATCTTTCTCTTAAAGGAAAATTATGATAAAAAATAAATATAGTGTTTTTCTGCTAAGAATTTATCTAGGTATATAGCACTGAAATTTATTGAGAATATTATCTGCTAAAATACTATGACAATAGGGAAAAGAAGATAGATAACAACATGAAAAAGATGGGGAGACTAAACAGTTGATTTGGTGTTTATAAGACTGTAGGATTTAACACATTGTAAATATTTGGATTATGTCTGTAAACCAACTATTACACATTGAGCCCTAATGGCCATGGTACGCTCATAGCTGTTTTCTGTACAATACCATTAAAAAACAGTGTAGTGTTTTAAAATAGACATTGAACTGCAATCTCACTGGTGGTGTTGTGGAAACAAATGAGGGGCACCAAAATGAGATAGGCACAGACCATTTATTCAGAGCTTGACAAAAGAAGGGACTCAGGGACCATCACTTGCATTGGATAGAGAACCAAAAGCAGACAGTGGGCTTGGAAGGTTTTGCAGTGAAGAAAAGGGAAGTCCTAAGTCCAGCCCTGTGATTGGTTTGGGAACTTTTCTGTTTTTTGTTTTTTTTTTTTAGTTCTAAGAAAAATTTAGGAAAACTGGAATTTGTTGACAAAGTTCTGACATTTCTGGTATGATTAAAATTAAAATGTAGCTTTCTGAATTGGTTGATGTAGAGGTTCTGGATTATAGTTCTGCATTCATATGTGAGCTTCCAATTGTCTCTGTGTTCAGTCCTCTTAATACACATAAAATATTATGTACATATCAAATAATGGAAATTTGGGCAAGTTAAGTGTTGATTTTATGAACATGTAGTTGGCTAATTGGCTTTAGTTCCCTGAATTTAAATCACTACCATTTATTTGTTTATTTTATATTGTGAACTTGTCTAAACACTGCATATATATTATCTCTTTTATTCCTGACTATGAAACATGACTGTTTTCACCATTTTACAAAGGAAAAGACTGAAGTTCAGATAACATTAAATATTCTCCCAAATGTCCTATAGCAAACAAAGAAGCCTTGTAATTTATTCCCATCTCTAAAAGATTTAAAAGCTATGTTCACTGGTACTTTGTTAAATTGCCTAATAACCTTCTACTTTCCTCACTAATGTAAGTCTATTTAATGGTGAGGCATATATGCAATCACCATCCTTTGATCTCCTTTTCTAGATACTTGCAGGATGTGGAAGTAGAGATTAGGAGATCCACCCTGTAAGAGCTTAAGGGATCCACCTTACCCTACGTCTCCATTCCTTTTCTCTCCTTGCTGGGAAAAAAATACCTGACGCCCACAATGAAGAAAGGAAAGGCTTACTTAGTTCACAGTTGTTGGAGGTTTCAGTCCATACTCAGCTGGCTCTAAGGCAGGGGGGCACGTGGAAGAGGGCAGCAGTTCATGGCAGCAGAAAACAGAAAAACAGCAAGAGCAAATGTGAGGAGTGGCGGCGCCAATGGCGACAGTCAAGCCTCTGTCCTTTCCTTATATTGCCTTCAGCTATCTGCCCCAGGGTGAGTGTAGCATTAACCCTGTAATCCCAGCAGTACTTAACACTCCCAAAGCAGTAACACTTACCCCAATAATCTAGCACTGTTTCAGTAATTGATCTCAAACTCTAAAATTCTGCCCTGTAACTGCATGAGGCTTTGGGGGGGGGGGGACAACTGGACACAAACCATAGCATCCCAGATACCAAAAACAGATTGGATTTAACCATAAACCAGTGAAGTGCATGAGATACCTGGGCATGTTAAGTCAGAAAGCAAAAGATGGGGGGTGATCCAATAAAAACAATAAATGAACATGATTAAAAAGGTACAATTAGTATGGAAATCAGGTCCTTGTGCTGATAGTGAGGAAGATGTTTCACAGACAAGCTCGACAAATACTTTTCTTTAACATTATGAAAAAATACTTTTTCTGTTCACATTATGTGTACAAATGAAAATACAATGCTATTTTTTTTTTCCTTGAGCAAAAAATAAACTGTCCTTATGAATTGTGATTGTTAGGTCTCAAAGTTGAGCTTGTGGCCAATTCTTTCAAAGGCTTACAATTTTTGAATATATTAGTTCACAGTAATTATGTGATGATCACTTACTTTAATTATTCATTCCTTGTAGAATTCAGTTTATTGGTCATTATGGGCAGAGAATAGAGCATATTCCTGAAACAAAAGAGCACAGAGGTACACAGAGCAGCCACGGAGCATATACGAAGCAGTGATGTAGCAGCAAACTCAACCCCACCTTTGGTGGAGGTCTTTTCTGATGGTCTCTTCGGAGAGGCATATTCTAGCTACACAACTGTCTGAACTTCCAAGGTTTCCTGCAGCCAAATTAATGCAATACCAATCTAATTATCACTAAACAGTTCTGGCTGGTACTTCTTACTCTGAAATAACAGAGAGAGAGATCCAAGGTCACACACCATCATTTATCTTTAGTTAATGTGTCTCACAGCTCTGACCAAGGGTCAGCAGCTCTTGAGATCAACTGTATCATCACTGCTTCAAATTAAAATTTTGGAGATGCCATCTTACATAGTTTGACAATTCTGCTGAAACACATAACATTTGTTAGGAATGATAGATTCAAAGAAAAGTAAGACTTGTAATTGCTACATTCCAGGGTATAGCAAGAAAAATGGCACTTGATAGTGAAATTTAATTTCTGAAATAATTTTTTAATGTGTTTGGTTGTTACAGGGTCTCACTGTGCAGCGCAGACTCATGTTGATCCTCCTGTTCTCAGCCTTCTTAGTGCTGGGGTTACAGGCATGTGCCACTACACCTGGAATCTGTGGCGAGCTTGTTGCACCTGGGGGGTGGGGAAGGCTGGCATGGGAAGTGGTCCCGGGGATCGAACTACAGTCCCCGAACATGCCCAAGCTTGCCTAACTAAGCAGGTGCTTTGGTCTGCTGAGCTATCTCACTGGCCCCCTGAAATAAATTTTGAGAGAAAATTTTAAAGGGTCAAGGCAGTGAGAAAGAATATCTCTAATCATTTTTTCTCTTCTTTCTCTTCCCCCTCTTTCATGTAGACTTTGAAGTAGAATAGATAGGTAAAAATGTGAAAGAAGCTTATGCTGATAATAGCCATTTCAGATCGCACTAGTTACCACTGAAACATGGTGGTGATGAACTCTTGCATGGTTTTTTTTTTTTTTTTGGCCAGCTAAGCCAGCTCTGAGGGCAGAGCTGGCACAGCAAGTGGTGTCAGGGAGTGAGCAGCTGTCCCCTGTGACCGCCTAAGTTTGCCTAGGCAGGCATGTTAGACCGCTGCGCTATCTCAGCAGCCCCTTGCTTCTTTCTTTCACCTGTGTGCTTTTTATGATCTCCTTCCTCTCCTTTCCATACTCTTTTATTTTTCAATACCTTATTCGTATCACTGTTACTTTGAAATTTATTAATTTTGTTCAATTTTGTAAGACGACAACCCCGTATCATCTCCCCATGTCAGTCATTGTAACTAGATCTTTGCAATGCGCTAGCAAATTTGCATCAGTATGACAGCATTTATGGCCATGCTAATTTAGATTAGTTAGAAAATATTATGCTATGAGATCATGTGTGAAATGATCCCATGAGGGTTCAAATATGTAGTATAGTGTATACTTCTTTACCCACTAATTTGAACATTTCCATAGCAAATAGCTGTAAGAAGCTCTTGGCATAATTTCTTTGTAATAAATTCTCAATGCTGCTTATTACTTTGGATTGTTTTACTCTCCAGATGGCTAAACATTTGCGCTCTATTTGTCTGTTACTTCACTAAGCGCAGATTTCTTACTAGGTGCTATTTTTATTTATTTTTATTTATATCTTTGGCTTGTTCTGCAGCAAACGAAACCTATTTTCTTTAACTGACAATTTAAGAACAATAGAACATTAGTAGGAAGTTTAATTTTCCAGCCTGATTTAATATTTTGCAAGCACTAAATTGTTGGATGGATTTTTGACTTCTATATTGAAATTTAATAACTCAAGTTACTAATGACAAAAATTTTATAATTTCTAGAAAACAGACTAGATATTGCTCACATTGTAGTCTTTTCTATATCATAATAATTAAGAAATATCTAAATATTATATTTAAAATTAATTCAATAATACAGTAATTAGGAAGGATGTTATTTTTCCCCTGCAGCATGACAACTTCATTAATGAAAGCTGTTTCAATTTTTTAAATAATATACATAAGAAAATATATCTTTCTATAAAAATAAGGTACAGCTATTTAATTATAGTCCAATTGTGGAATAGTAAGCTCTTTAGCTGCATCACTGTTTGGAATGAAATGTAACAGGAAATATCCTTTTATTAAATTTTTTATACTAACAGCTTGAAGCTATAGGTAGAGAGAAATAAAGCATTAATGTCAAACTTGGCCTGAGTTTTTATTCTGTGATTTGTTTTAGTCACATGTGTTTCTCCTCCTCAGATATCTCAGTAGGTTCTGGAGAACAACAGAAGAGGAGAAATGAAGAGTGACTAGGGAGTTGGCATAGGGCAGCAGGGCACTGCCTGCTTTTAATTTAGTTTTTGAAGAACTCTAAGAGGAAAAAAGAAATAAAATGCTAGGACCTCTGGCTGAGGCCATATTTAAAGGCGAATGAGACTTTCCATTTTTATAAAACTTTAATTTGAGAACTTCTACAAGTTATGATTCTTTCCTTTTGACCAACATGTGCTTCATATTACTCCAGTAGTTCCCATTTTGAGGAAGAACAGTTAGGGCCTCCACAGGAATAAAACCTGACATTCTCTGGAGGCTGTGAGCCAGTGTACGGGTAGCCATTTTTGCAAAAGTAGAAATATCAGCCATAAGTGACCATTCTCAGTAAAATGTTAGAAGTAATCTCACTGGGAAAACTCAGAATTCCTCTCAGATATCCAAACCTTAGACCCTACGAGGACTTTAGATAAAGGACTAGAGAATATAATGTGGTGAAGAATGACTTTTTTATGTATGAGTAATGTTAAAATTTCTAAGCCAATGTTAAACAGTAAACCATTCCTATCATTTTATAAAGATAATTTTAGACTAGTTCTAATCAATGTTTCTGATTAAGGGAGTTATTAACTTCCTGGAAAATTCATTTGTATGCCTTAATACCACATCAGTAAGCGTAACTGAGTTTTTAACATTTAGTTCTTCAATGGTCGTTTGACAGGCTTGAAAAAGCTGAAGGCAGGTGCTTGAAAGTAATTTAGTTGGTGCACAAAAGTGTATGTAATTTGCCAAGATATTTTCTATAGTTCCTTTTACCAAACATCATAACGAATACACAGGTGGAACAGAATGGAGAAAAATGCTTCCCTCTTTGCTAGGTTCAGTATGTCTTCAGATAAGTTACTAGATATGTTTCTCCAAAGATGTTTCTTTGTTGCTGAGGGGTCTAGGGTGTATAAAATTATTGAGGTGTGTGTGTGTGTGTGTGTGTGTGTGTGTTTAGTGGATGTGTGTATGTGTATGTGTGCACATTTATGCAAGTGGAAAACATGAAATATTAGTACTAAAATAAGAAAATATTGAAGAAATATGTTACTAACCTTCTTAAGTAAACTCATAGCTTCCTAGGAAAGTTCCGCTAGAATATATAGTTAAGTTCTGCTAGTGATATTCTACTGGCATAGAAATCTTGAATCTTACTCTATACACTGATTTATTAATGAGAACACCCTTACAATTTTTTCTTTAAATCAGTAGTCTTGGTATCACATCTGCCTCTACCCCATCCTTATATCCATCAAACTATAGTTTGCAGAATTTCTGAGACCTTTGCCCTGATAAAATGTAGCACCTGTCCCCACCTAACACCCTCTTGTTGAAGAACCGGTCTTTGTATGGACTTCTTAGATGGCTCTACTTTTGTTTGTTGTTGTTACCACCTGGAACCCAGGCGCAGATGGGAGTCCCCATCCCTGTGGTGTAGCCCAAGTGTACCCAGCAGTCACCCTTCGAGGTCGGGTCCTCTGCTTTGTTGCTGCCAGTCTTCTTGGGTTCGCAGAGCTCCCGCATCACCAGGTCTTCTGCCCATTCCCTGAGGACCCTAATTCCTCTCCAGGATGTCCCATGAACGAAGGATCAAAGAAAATTGACACTAGTTCTGCTTTTCTTTAGGTCCACACCCTTGAGACAAACAAGCACAAGGTCTTGTTATGAGGCAGTAGGCAAGTTGGGGGACCTGCAGAAAATTAATATTTTAGGATATTTACTTAAAAGAAAATCTTAACAAGAATGTTGTTATTTGGAGTGAGAAGAGTGCATTTGGATTACACAGGAACCCGAAGATAGCTGACAGTCATTCCTAGCTGGGGTGGTTACATCATTTGCAGTACCAGGATTAGTTTGAGTTTGCATATTAAAATTTGTAAATAATGCTATGTACTCATTGTTATTCTACAGTAGAAAATATAGTCTTAAATGTGAATTGATGTATGTTGGTTTGAATAATACCTCTGAGAGCAACAAAAACTGTGATGGTGGTGGATGCAAAGGACTGAAACATAAAATAGTTTTTTTTTTTATGTATTTAGTGCAGGGTCTACAAGGTCTCACTAGATTAGACTCAGAGTGATCCTCCTGTTTTCAGCCTCCCAAGCACTGGAATTAAAAGCACATGTCACCACACCCAGTCTCTGTTGCTGTCTCAGCTACCCCGGAGGGAATGAGGGGAGCTGGCTTGGCATGTGATACAGGGATCAAACTCCTTGTCCCTGCACTTTGCCTAAGCAGGCACTTTAGTCCATTGTTCTATCTGCTTGACCCTAATAATACAAAATGAAGATGTAAAATAAAGGGTATATAACTTGTTTTTGTGAAAAATCTTGTTTTTAAATTTAAAAAGTTTGTGTGGGTGGTAAGATAGCTCAGGGAAATAAAGCACCTGGTTAGGCAAGCTGAGGCCAGGGCAGGAACTGCGGTTTGATCCTGAGCAATACATTACCATGCACCAGTCCCTATCCTGAAGGTGGGGTGAGTGGGCCAGAGTCCCGGCCTGGTGGCACACACTGTAATCCCACTGCTGGGGAAAGCAGCACACACCTGTAATCCCACTGCTGGAGGATCACCAGAAGTCTAAGCTGAGTGGTCAGACCCTGCAACAACCAAATATATTATTTTTTTTAAATCATTATGTTTATAATTGTGATTGTATTTACTTCAAATATCCCAAAGGAATTGTGAAAAGTTTCACTGCACATTTTAATCGTTTTTTTTCTAATTTCTTTCAAGTAGGCTTACATATTAAAACTTCATTGGAAAATGTTATGTTTGTTTCTTAATACTATTACTGCCACAAAAATTTTATACACAGAAACTTAGTTTTCAACACAGAGAAAATTTCCCAAAATATAAATATCTTGTTTTCCATATCCTATTAATACCCTTTTAAAAGTGCAGCCACTTGTATTTTACTTATATAGACTTGATTTTTAGGACAGTTTAGAGCTACTCCCATTACATATTGATTGTTGTCCTGGCTCATTTTTAAGCAATGATGGTCTTCAGGTACTGATCAATACTCTGTCAGTTAATCAGGTAAGCAGTGCAGTCTTCGATTACAACAAAATCTGAGTATTGTTGTGGCTTGTGTCTAGGGCCCCAGGGCCTCACGCAGTCCTGGGACAGCTGCAGGAGTTCGGGACTGAACCTTCATCCTTTGCTGGGATTTCAGGTGTGAGTGCTACACGCTGCCTTGGGTTGGGTAATTTGCATTACAATGTAAGGAGGGGACAGAGGCTAGCTAACTGCATGAGCTGCTGTCACACTCTTGATATCTATTAGAATTTCTTTTGCTTAGAGTGGATGTTTTAGACTTTGTGGAAAGAGGTAATCGTTTCTGCAGATAATTTTATGAAGGTCCACGTCTATTGGATAATGATTATGTCCAATGTATAGATCAATATTATCCCATAGTAGCTGTGTTTTATTATGCCTCATAATTATCTAAACATATGCTATATGTTCATTGATAACAGTGGCTTTTATCTTAGGTGGGAGAGAAAATAAATTATAGCAAGAATATACTTATCCTTTCATATTAAATGGCTAAACAGTCATGTGCATAAACTACCTCTAAGAGTAACACAATCTTTAGTTTCAGATGAAATTGTCAGGCAGTGGCACCTGCTTGGTTCCCTGGGTTGCAAATTTTCTGTGCCTTTTATTTTGAGACTAGTGAAGATTTGCAAAACATTACTTGAATAGATAGAATATACCTATGCGATCCAGCTTTCTTTACATTTGCTATTTCATGTGAATAGTTACCTGAACTATACAAAGTCCTTATTTGAAATGTATGGACTCTCTTATCAAAGATAAATGTATAAATTTACATATTATTTTCTCTTTGATAGGATTCAGGTAATATACCCCATTCATAACCTTAATGGCTTTGCTCATGTGCTATTACTTCGCAGCTGGCATGCCTCTACTCCTCTGTGGTAACTCAATTCTGTTACTTTATGGTATTATAATTTCTAGAAAAAGTTTCAAAAATTGTTCTTGGTTAATATATTTCTATATTCTCTCTCTGTTCTCGCTATCTGTAGCTCTGTCTCTCGTGTGTGTGCGTCTGTGTGTAAGCATGACCAGTTGTAGGTTATATGTTTGTTTTCTGTGTAGATGTTTTATTTTTTTCTCACTACTTTTTCTAACTCTATTGAGTTCAAAATGCTTTGTGATTTGTATTTTAGGTATCTTTTCCTGGTTTGTAAGATCTTTTAAAAAGAGCTGAACTACTTCCTATTTTTGTGGCAGCATAGCTGAAATTATTTCATTTTTGGTGTCTTAGGAAGAATTTTCTCATGTTATTTCTGAATAAATAATTATATCTAGATGTATCTTTTTTCTTTTAAACTTAAGCCTATAATCTGTTTAGTTGTTTTTAGATTAATTCTATATTCTCCAGCAGAGGCTTTGTAATCATTGTCTCTAATTCCATTCAATGATGCTTGCATATTAAAAATTGATTAGGACATGCCATACATGTTATTCTTAATTAAAACTTTCACTGCCACAGTAGCATACCAAGGGTTCTGCGAACTCTTCTCCTATTTCTGTTTCATCCCAAGGTTGCTGGATACAATCTTCCCCCACTCGTGGGTCTCTGTAGCAAGTCCTGGCAGCAGGCATCCGGCTGCATCTGCGCTTGCATTCCCCAGCTGCAGAGTTCCAGGAAGTGGTTCACATCTGAGAACTTCAAGGTCAGCTTTACAAAACGGCGCCAGCAAGGTTTTGTGAGTAAATGTGTGGTGTGTTTTAAGTACAACTACCATTTTTGTTCTCCTTGGGCCAGAATAACTTGGTATTTCATGAGTTTGTAGTAGCTCCTAAGAAATGAAATCTTCTGGAGGGCACAGGTTGTATCTTAGCATTTTCTTACATTCCCTAAAATATCTAGCAGAAATACAAAGAAATGCTCAGTACATCATTAATTATACTCTAAGAAAAGTGGAACTGCAAGTCGCATTTCTTTTTTTAAGACTTGGAAGAATTTATTGAGAAAGAAAGTTTCTAAGGACAGAAAGGAGCCTAGACAATGAGTTGCCCCAAGAGGCACATTTACTGAGGGGCAAAAGTGGCACTGTGATAAAAATGACAATAGTATTCTCTAATTCACAGAGTTATTTCTTACATAATAATTTGAAAACTTCAAACTTATAATAATGTGTTATTTTGCATTTGAGATGACAGGTAGTGATTAGTTATGAATGATTTCATACTTTACATTTTGTCAGAAAATATAAATGATTCTCAGTATATTTACTTAGTTGTAAAACTGTTTGATGTGACCTAGAGGTGAAATAATAATTTAATGTGTGATATTGACCTATGAAATAATTTAACAGCATGAAAGCTCATTTGAATTGCTTCAAGTTTCAAGTAATTACCGGGAGGTGAAAGGCTTCGTTCTTTACTCAGACAAATTTTGAATTCAGTATGAAATATCTTTGTGAATATGTGTAGAAACTGACTCTTTTGCTGCTAATTTGATTTGTATGAGAAAGATGACATTTAATCTTTCTAAAGATGTGCTTGGCTTTAGCAAAACCATGAGATGTAATATTTAATGCATCTTAACTTTGATCTATTGCGTGTAATACAGACATAATATAAAGGCACTAGAACTCCATGAAATCAATGATTAGGAAAGCTAGTGACAGAGTTAAAAGACTGACAAAAAATTGTGATAGGGACATGTAAGAAAGATGTGGAAGAACCTACTTTTCAATAATTTTCTCATGATTTTGCCATCTTAGAACATTGCCACATGATAATGAATCACTGTATAATAAAAAAACAGATTATTAGAAAATGCCTAGTATTGCTATCTGCTCTTCTTATTTTGGCTTCATTTGGCAAGCAGTTTTCTTTTCTTTTTTTGTGAGGAACCAAGGATTGAATCCAGGCCTTTAGTACTTGCCAGGGAAGCACTTATTCCACTGAGCCATCTCCTCAGCCCAAAATTTTAAGCATTAACAGCTCCTTTGTTTTTATTTGCTGGAACCAGGGATGGAGCTCAGGCCCCTGCACTTGCCAGGGAAACACTTATTCCACTGAGCCATCTCCCCAGCTCCAGCAAGCAGTTTTCTTAACGATTTCATAAAACAACTTGAAAATGATTATCAGAAATGGATCATAGCAATTGCATGTTGAGAAAGAGAGTGGGATCCTGAGAATCTGTGATGGGAATGCTGACCTGCATTTTACTCATGAATAAAAAACTTATTTTCCAAGCAACATTATACAAATTTACATCATGAGATAATATTATGCCCTCAGACTAAAATTATCTTATAGATGCCAATTATTTTAATTTGTTACATAAGCAAAAACTCAAACCTTGACTTTTAAAATCAGATTTTATCAGAAAAATTTCCTATTGTTAATTATTCTTCATATGGCAAATGATGTCTTGAAATTTTTACTCAGTTGAGCTTCGGTTGTTAAAAAAGACAACATCCTTGCCCTCTTAGATTTCATGTATTCAGTTTTTCTAGAAATATTAAGTGTAATATGATACTAAGTTATGAAAGTATAAGAGAGTAGACTAAAGTGTTTTACATTGAGAAATAGAAGGAGGTTTTGTTAGAGAGCTAGCTAAAAACAGAGATGAGGCCGTTGGAAGCAGGGGCGGCCTGAGTGCATGCTGCTGGCTAGGTGAGTGCACAGAGCACAGTAGAAAAGCAAGGGTGACAGACTTGTGTGCATGGCAGTTGTGTTGGCGCCCATATTGGTGACTTCCAGGCCTTGCGTGAGATTCCTTACTATTCTCCAGAACATATAAAGTCTAGTTAAATTGACAGATTGTGAGAACACAATTATCCTACTCATCTTTGTTCTGTAGACAAGTTGTACAGTGAGATACAAAGTAAGATCAAAGACACACTGCCATTCAAGTAAATACCCCTTTATTTCTTTTTTTTTTAATTTATTTAGCACAGGGTCTACAGAGTCCCACCAACAGATCAGACTTGTAGTGATCCTAACCTGCCTTTCAGCCTCCCATGTGCTGGGATCCCAGGTGCGTGCCAACACACCGAGTCTCAGTTGCTGTCTCAGCAAGCCCAGGGCAGGCTGGCACCACATTCTTTCAGATACAGTTATCTTGTGCTTTTTGCCACTTTCTGAAAGATTCTAGAAGTGCTCTTCTATGAGTGTGTTCAGCAGTGCTGTCATGAATGCCTCCGACTCAGGAGCTGAGTCAAAATGTTGACCTTTCATGGTTATTTTGACTTTTACGAACAGCCGGAAGTCACGTGGTGCTGGAGTCTGTGGGTAAAGTGGATCACAATGCTATTCGATCTCTTAATGTTTTGATGAGCTGCCTTTCTGTGCATGGCACGTGGCATCAACATTCAGTGCTTTTTTTTTTTTTTGCACCTCATAAGACATGTGTTAAAACTTACCAAGGGAATAAGTGAATGGCTGAAGTGAAGTGAAATAAAAGGTTCAGGAAACTTTAGCAGCCAGAATTGCTAAAATATGAAAAAGCCAAGTTGTAGAAAGAGAGCTAACACAGGCCTGAAGAGAGAAGCTGAGGTCAAGGCAGGGAAAATGCTGACTATGCTTTAATGCCTGTATTTCTGCTTCTCATGTGGAGGGACAGCTATTACCCATGTTTTCCAAAAATAGTGCCTTTTATGTTGTGGATTTTCATTCTTTGTTTGTGTTGGCTTAAACTGAGTTTCTTTCCTCTGCAGTAATAGGATAGTTGATGTAACTGGCAACCTGGCTTAGATATTTTAGGTTGTTCATCTCAGGAGTGTTGGTTTACTTCTCTGTTTCCCAATCTCTGTCTATGGCCCTGGGTCAGGACTCAGACTGTACTTTCTAATGTGCTTGATACTTTGGGTTTGATTTTGGTGTTTTTTATTGACTCACCATACAGATCATAAGTTGATATAATATTTGTTCGAATCTGGTTACTAAATCTAAAATCCTAGTTGTATTATGTAGTAAAGTTGGAGAAAAGAAATCTTCTGGCAAGAACGGCAAAAGGCTGGAGATTTTCCTTTATTAGCAAACTAACAAGCTCTCCTGGCAGTGATGGAAACAGCCTGAGGGTTGAGGCTGAGCCACATGATAAAACAGTCTGAATAAATGTTCCTAAAATATAGCAGACCTTTTTATTGTTAATTTGCATTTTGCACGAGTGCTGTTTCTAGAATTAATGGTTAATTTCCTCTGCTGTGCCTGCGTCACTCTAAGCACAGTCCTGCCCGAGGAGCACAGCATCATTGTCTGCTCTTCCAGTAAAACTCCCCCTTCAACCTCTCTGTGCATTCTTTCGGGCCTCATGGTCAGATGTCACTTCCTCCTAGAGGCCTTTTCCGAACAGACCAACATAGACTTGTTCTTTCCTTCATGTCATCTCCTGTCTTTGCTGCTAAGGTAGTGTCCCACGTGTGACAGTAAGTTTATATTCATGACCACTGCCCAATATATTTTCTAAACTATACTGTGAATTCTTTCACATGGGTTAAGCTTTATTTTGTCAATTTCCACACAAGTTTAAGAGTTTTCTATGTTTTTATTATTTTGTTTAAGCTTATTATTTTGAAATGTAAATATATTTTGAAATAACTAGAGTCACAAGAAATTACAAAGCAATATACTAGAAGGCCTTGTGTCCCCTTTACTCACTTCCCCCAATGTTATGCTTACATTGTATATGATTTTGACATAAGAATAATATAAAAATATTACCTCAACATTTACATTGATGGAAGTCATATATATTCTTTGAATTACACCAGTAATAGCTGTAGATTTTGAATTTGTTACTTTATGAGGTTTTGTCACATATTTAGCTTTGCATAATTGCCAAAACAATCAAGTTGCTTGCCTGTACCATCACAGTGTTCTCTGATGTTACCTGCCTGCCATCTCTAGTGGTAGGCAACTGCTAATTTGTTTTCGAGTTATCTCATGAATATAAATAGAATCATATAGTATGTATTCTTTTGAAATTGGCTTTTTCCACTCAGCATAGTTTTGGTTCATCCAATTTCTTGCTTACATGAATAGGCTCTCTCTCTCTCTCTCTCTCTCTCTTTCTCTGTCTTAGTTAGGTGGATTGTATTCTATGCTATAGAAGTACCATATTTATTTAACATTCACCATTTGAAAGACTTTGAAGTATAATAATCATGTTTTGGCTATTGTGAACAAAGCTTCTAAGGATATTCATGCATAATATCCTCAGTGAAAATATTTTCTTTAGGGCAAGTGTTCAAGTGTACAATTGCTGGGTTTTCTTGGTACATCCATTATTAATTCTACAAGGAACTTAAACCCATTTTCCAGGAAGGTATATTGTATCACATTCTAAGTCGTTCTATATATAGGTATCTTGTTTTGATTTTAATTTGCAATTTGTACCTCTCTTATTACTGTGTAAGGATGGGAATTCCAGCTGTTTGCCACTAGGTTTTTACTGACATAGCTCCCTATCTAGGAAGAATAGGTGTGCCTTATTACTTCTCCCTATTCCCTTCACTGACTCCAGACCAAGAATATGGGTTCATTATCGATTGGTTATATTGCAAATGGTGACTTTCCATTATACTTGTTTTAGCTTTCCCCTACTGGAAAAGAAAAATGGCATCTCATTACCACTGGGCAGATGGAAAAATCTCCCCACAAAGCCTTAAACTAACACTTCATTTGAGGTGGTGGTAGAGTGTGAGGGTTGACAACAGGGAGTTGGAAGTCCTAGATTCCTTCTTGCCCCAACTCACACCACCCAAGCAGGAAATTTGGGGTGCTGCATTACAGTCTACAAAGGTTAATAATATTGTAGGTTTCCATTTGGTCTTTGTGGAGCCCCAGCTTTCTTTTTTCTTAGGTGTTTGGCTAGAATAGAGAAGCTATTGGCTAAATGTGTCCCTCTTACTAGCTGTCCTTTCCCTGTCCTTTGGCTGGTGAGACCACACTTTGGTTGGAGATTGCAGTGATCTACACTACTAGTTGACATTTTTGGGTTTCTGATGTCTTCTTCAGCTTCAAGTCTGGAATATATAAGGCGTAAAGAATAATATCAGAAACTTATCAACTCGTTGTGTCTTTGATGCCAAGCTTTCTGCTCTTTGCACTTTCCAGGACAATGACTGTTTTCTGTACAATGTTAGGATTTGTTATTGTTGTTTTTCTTACAGAGAAAGAATAAGGCAAAACACAATAATTCAATCTCCTCAAAAGTACAGGTCATAAGGATCAAAATTTTAAGTACACTTCTGAATTTTCCATTGTTTCATATCTTCATGCTTTACTCAGTATACTTCACTTTTTGTTTTGTTAATTCTTCCTACAGCCTCATCAAATCTTTTTAAAATCAAAACATAGCATTTGGAACTTCAGATACAGTCACTTTCAGTTCCTGAATTTCTAAATGTTCCCTTTCAAACATCGAATATCAATTTTCATACTTTTTAGTTCTGAAACTGAAAATTTTGATTCTCTACTTAAGTTTAGTCCAGGGCTTCATTATTTGGTAATTTCACTGAGTGGGGTGGTTATGCATCAGATTCTGTCAGCTTTGGTTTCCACTGATGTTGCTATCCACTGACTACAAGTGCTGGGTTACCTTTGTGCAGGGCAGGAGATCCTTGGTTTTACATTCACCTCATTAAATTTTGTGTCACCTAGATGACTCGAGGATGAGCCTCAGTCTAAGGGCATTCTTCACTGAGACATTACTTGTCTTTCTATTGTTTCATAGAATATGGGCCCTAGCAGTGCGTTCAACTTTCTAGGACACCTCTGTATGGCTGAGTTTGCATTCCAGCCTGTTTCTCAATTTTTGAGGGAATTCACAAGCATTGCCCAGCCTCTAAGGTCCTCCTCTTCTAGATGGCTCTGAGGGAAAAGATGTTGGTCTCACTTCTCTGGATGTTTTTCTCCTCTCAGATCATGACTCAGCTCTTCCTTATTACCTTGCTAATGCCTACAGGCTTTTATATCAATTCAAAGACATAATTCAGCAGATTTCATTTAGGCAGTAGCTTGTAGAAGCATTTTCCAATTTATCTAGTTCTATGCTACAAGATAGTTAAGTTTATTCTTATTTAATTTTTCAGGAATTTTGTATAGAAGAAGAAAGAAAAATTGTATGCCCAACAATAATCACCAATGAATGATAGAGCAAAATGTTGATATAAACTAAAATTTAATTACTTTTTTTATGGCTTCCTTTCATTTAATAAATTGGCCATTTTAAAATACACTGTTTTATTTGAAAGAATGTTGGCTTGGAATTCAATTTTCTTTCACAGCACTTCTCTCTAAAATAAGTCTTGTGACATTGAATAAATTTACTAATTTCAGTCATGATTTCCTGATTTGTAAAATAAAAAAATCGAGCTATACAATTTCCAAGCTTGAAACTCCAATGATCCAACTCTAAAACTTAAAAGGCCATTTTCATGATAGGATTTTTTATAGAATTATTTTCTTTCTGATTGGCAATTTGTATTTCCAATAAAACTTATTTCCAGGAAGTGCAAGGGACAGAGGAACTTACAGAATACAGTGCAAGGAAGCATCAGAAATGCGAAAATATCCATAGAAAAAAATACATGATTGCTACATAGATTAATTTCAGGTAGAAAGATAAGGAAAGGAGAAATTATATAGTAGACGAAAACTAAAAGCTATCTCAGTGCATGCTAGCTGTGGACCTCTTTTTGTGCCATCACTCCAAACAGTTTTTAAAAACAAGAAAAATGAGACAATAAAAGAAATGTGAACATCAACAATTCTTTATTTATATTACAATATTATTATGTGTTTAATAACATTATTAGGATATTTATTTATTTATTTATTTATTTATTTATTTATTTATTCCAGTACTGGGGATTGAACTCAGGACCTTGTCCTTGCCAGGCAGGTGCTTAAACTTCTGAGCTATATCCCAGCAACATCATTAGTATTGTGGCAATTTTCAAAAACTTCCTGGCCTATCTACAAATATAATAATATGATATCTGAGATTTGCTGAAGCATGGCCAAGGTAGGTTAGACAGGGCAGTGGATGGACATGCAGAACTCAGATTTAGCAGTGTGCTGATAATCACTGAAATCAGCTAATGGGTGAACAGGAGTGCAATATATTTTTCTATCTACCTTTGTATATATTCATACTTCTTCATAACAAAATGCTTTAAAAAAGAAGTCAGGGAAGGGCACACGAGATACGAGAGTAAGGTTAAATTTTCATCATGTAAAACAAAAACTTTGCAGGTTCCAGAATTCTCACTGGTCTTTGAACACACAGTTATGATGGCAATGTTGAACTATTTAGTGCTCAGGACAACGTATCTGTTTAAGTCATCTGCACTGCAGAAGATCCGAGGTGATTTCTTAATGATGGTTTTCATCATCATGGCTACAATATGAAAAGAGAATATTGTTGGATTTGCTTACATTTCAACGTAGTTTAACATTAATTTTTAAAAACTATATTATGATTTATTTTGCAATATCAGTTCTTGAATTGATAATTTTTGTGACATCAAACTTTAATGTTGATTCATTACATTTAAATATTTTTCTTTTTTAATTAGGTTGCAAAATACTGCTAATAATCATGCTGGAAAATAAGACAATTTCCTTTTCTGTTGAAGGTGATCAATCTGAAAAAGGTATGCTTATCCTAAATTGATTTTCTTTGAAAACAGATCATAGATCAATGCACTTCAAGTCCCTTACAGAAATAGCAGCTATAAGATCCTAGTTTTCTCTAGGATCACAGAATCATTCAGCCAAACTTACTAGGATGGGGGAGGTGAAGCAAGAGAAAGGAGCACATCACTTTGAGGAAAACTCCCTGTCTGGATGCTAACCAATGTCTTGGACAGTCTCCACTGAATTGTGGCACAGGTGGCCAGATAGGTTGGAGCCACCATGATGACAACTCTTCCTGACTCGTATCACTCAGGCGTACACATCTCTCCTCAATACCACTCCATGAGTAGTGTGCAAGTGGCCCAGGTTCTACAGCTTCTCTTCCTACAGCTGGTTATTCAATTTTTCACCAGCACATTACCAAAGATAGATAGTAAAAGGAAAATGAAAACATTGATATGTAAATCAATTTTTTAAAATAGCATTTAACCTTTGAAGACCTTAACTGGGAACAACAGATATTCTTTGTCTTAGTTATTCATTGTTATACTGACAGTAAGCCACCTCCAGGAGTACATGGCATTCATTTTATCTCATGCTTCTGCTAAGACTTTCTGCTGATCCCTTGTGGATACAGTATTACTCATGTATGCTTCTACAGTAAGACACAGGTCAATTAGGCACTGTTATTGATCTTGCTCATTTTGGCTGTGCTTTTTAACACGTGTAAGGGCCTTATCTTGGAAAACTAGGTGACTCAGCTCCAAAGCATATTTATTGCCTGTCATTCCCCAGTAGGCAAGTAAGGTCTTGATCCTGTTGCTTTGGCATGATTTCAAGACAAACTGTAGAACTGCTGAAGACCTCTTTTTTAAAATGCATTTAGTACAGGGTCTACAGGGTCTCACTATACAGATTGGACTTGCAGTGATCCTCCTGTTTTCAACCTCCTAAATTCTGGGATTATAGGTACGAGCCACCATGCCCAGTCTCAACTGCCATTTCAGCACATCCTGGGAATGGGGCAGCACAGCAGGCCAGGGATTGAACTGCAGACCCCTGCATCTGCCTAAACAGGTGCTTAATCTGCTGAGCTATTTGGCTGGCCCTTGTTGAAGATTTCTTGAGACCAATGCTCTGGATTCATGTGCTGTCATTTCTGCCAATTTTATGGATTAAAGAATATCACTAGCCCAACTGTACTGTCTATACACACACATCATGATTCTTTTTATACCCCTTCCTTTGTCTACACCTGTCAGAGATGGGCACTCCATTGTCATTCAACTAACTTAGGTACTTGAACTCGACAACACAATCCAACACAGCCCAGCATTCCACAACAATAGTGAGTTATCTGAAGAAGTTGTCAACCATAGCCATTTACAGCTCAACTTAATATTGTGACCCCGCAATGTATACTTCATTTTTATATTTTTCTGCTGGATAGTTAAGACCTAGGTAGAGCAAGACTTATATACCAACACATGTACTTTTTGTTTCTTATGAAGTCCGTGAAGTCCCCTGAGGGTTTATCTTGTAGTTCTGTCTGGGCTTCTACATAATTGTATGAGAGGCAAGATTTGCACTAATGGTGGTTGGACAGGATATTATGTCTGCTTCTAGTACTATGGGCAACCACTAGGAAAATAACAAGGTAGAACGTATTAATTATTGAATCTTTGATGTAATTCAGGTATAAAAAATAAGATACGCAAACAGCTACACTGTATTTACTCATAAGAGACATAAGGTATAATAATGTCTGTAAGTATAATATCATGTATGCACCTTCTATGATACCAAAACATTATGAAAACAGTTTACAATATATTAATTTATCAAATCCATCTTGTCAAGGTATCTTAAAACTGTCTCATTGATATTTGTACTTCAATAAAACAAAAATTTAAAAAAGAAAAAGAATATCACTAGGCCAGCCAGAGCCCAATGGGTAGAGGAGGTTCCATCTGTCTTAGTCTATTTCCTTTTGCTATAACACAATGACTGAGACTGGTTATTTTGTAAAGGAAATAGTTCATTTTGATTCATGATTCTTGAAGCTAAGGATCCACCATATCTGCTCAGCTTCTGAAGAGGGCTTTATGTTGTGCTATAACATGGCTAAAAAGAGTAAAAGGCCAAATAGGTAAAAATGGATTAGATTAAACAGAAGGGCAACCTTGCTTTTATAATAGTCTACTGCTAAAAAGTAAGGAACTAATTCAGGGCATGAGAACAAAATTATTCCATCTCCATGACCTAATTGAAACTGAAAGGCCCCATCCCTTCTCAGTACAGTTACTCTGTGGACCAAACTTCAACCTGTGATTCAGAGGCAATGCAATGTGTTCAGTCTGGAAAGCCACATCTTACTAGAAGATGTTGGAAAACCATATTGCAAAATAAGTAAATGCTGGGAGGAGAAAACTATTGAGGCTATGACTACATTGAAATTACCAGGATTATCTTCCAGACAATAAAAAAGTTATTGTTATGGCTGACACCTTGTGAAGAAGGTTAACTAAATAACTCAGCAGAGGGCCAGGAGCCTCAATTTATAAACATCCTGAGTTTATGCAAGAATAGGTGGCTGTGAGTGCTACTCCCACCCTGCAGTAGTCTTGTTCTCTCTCCTTTTTTCTTTTCTTTCTTTTAATGTATTTGGTATAGGGTCTCACTATGCAGCTCAGACTCCTGGTGATCCTCCTGTTTCCAGCCTCCCCAGTGCTGGGATTACCGGCATGCACCACTACTGCCATTTTAGGTGGCTGGCTCAGCCATGCCCGGGAGCAGGGCCTGCACAGCATGCGGTGCGGGGGATCCAACCTGGGTCCCTGACTTGCCTAAGCAGAGGCTTAGCCTGCTGAGCTATCTCACTGGCCCTGCTGTCGGTATCTTCTGCCACCTTGAACTATTGCCTCTCAGCTATACTTCTAGCTGATTACAGACTCTAGCTTCCAGAAACTAAATAAATCATTCTTTCCTTTATTTTGGGCATTTTTACTTTATTTTAGCCAAGAGATAAGTGACCAAGACAGTCACTTAGTAATTCCAAACATGAGTAAGGTCATGGCATGACGGATTTTATGTAAAATTATTAATTATGGGTAGAATTTTACCCAAGCATTACCATATTCATTTTATGAGTATTTGAATAAAAGAGCGTTTTAAATCTTACTCCATCAATATTAATTTTTAAAAAGTCATTTGATTTTCAAAGAGTTTGTTTAGTGAAAAAGATTTCATTTATGGAAATGACTTTAATTTTAGATTAACAAAATAGACCAGGTTATTCATTTAAATAATGCTTCAATAAAAGAGTTTATAGAGATACATCAGTCAAGTAATGCTAGTGTATGACTTATATTTAAATATTTAAAATAGTTACTGAAAATTTTTGTACCAATTATGATGGTAATTTCAAAGGCTAATCATTTATTCTGTTCTTCAAAGGGATGAGCTGCTGATTTTCCACTGAATGTTTTATAAAACCTGTTGATTTTGTATTAAAACAGAAAGTGATCAGTCCACCCTGGTTTGTAAGCAAAAACTTGGAAATTAATCAAGTTAAAAATGGCCCAGCCCCCACTGCATTCCATGCAAAGGAGAAATACACATATTCAGAAAATGCTACCTAGCAAATTATTAGTGAAATAGAAGTTTTCTGTGGTATAAATTATTTCTATGAAGGCAGAAGAAATGAAAATATTTAGCTGCGTAACTCTCAATAACAAATTGTATTTTAAAATGTGCTTGATTAACATGCTTAGGATTTTTGTGTTTAAATAACATTAAGATCAAGATTTGTGATACTGATATCAATAGAAGCTATCACTTATAATCAAATTCCATTTTTTGGTCTTGTAACGTCATTAAACTCCATATTCTCCATGGAAAATAACCATCAAATACAGAGAAAATTCATCTCATCAGGTAAAGCATTGAGATATGTATTGGAGCTGTAGGAACTTATCTAACATTAATGTTTATTACTCTGTCTTGGCAGATTTGAAACTTTCAAATCCAAAACAATCTCTGTTAGATGATAAATTTGTCATTAACTGACCAGCATAAGAACATAGCATAGTAAACAGGTGTTACACTTACTCACTGCAAGGCTACTATCATCCATGCAACAATATTTTTTGTTAATTTTTGAGACAGAGTATTCCTACAGCTTCCTTTCCCAGGTTGGGATATATTTGTGCACCCTCATGCCCAACCCAAGAAAACTTTCTATTATCCTATTAAACAAATCTTTTCTGATGCTTTGTTATTCATCATAAAAACTACTGCAGTATTAAAATTTTCATTATTATTCTATAAGTAAAGAATTAACTCAATAATTATCCTGTGTCTCAGTTAAAATAAATAATAAAATGTTTTCAAATACTCTAGCCATATTGTTCTAAACATACTAATCACGTTTTCATATAATTCATATTCAAAAATGTCAAACTCTGTCTTAGAAAAATGTCACTTTACCATAAACAGTGCTATTTATCAAAATATCATGGTTGGATTTGCAGGCAATATGTTTTTGCAGGCTAAATGCAAAAGCTCATTGTATAGCAGTATCGCAGTTGTTTGCATTAAATAATTGATAATGTATTTTTTCTAATTATTAATTTCCTCCTACTTCTTCTCTGTAACACCTATTTTCCATATAACAGGTGGATACTATTTATACAGAGAGTCTTTTTTTAATAATGTGTCTCAAAATTTAAAATTGGAAAATTTTCACATGTGTAGACACATCTGAAACATTCATATAGTATAAAGATTAATAAAATTGAATTTGTATGCATTCACAAAATAGTTTGGATCTGGAAAGCATCCCAAGTGTTGAATGCTGTCTCTCAGCCCAGCACCATTAGAAGTCGGTGGAAACTGTTAAGTGGCAGGGCATAGTGCTGGACGCTAGATCAGTGGTGAAGTATTTGCTCAGCATGTACTAGGCTTGGGGTTTCATCCTCAGCATGGGAAAGTACTGGAAATCAAACAAAACACTGCTGGTTACTTTTTGTTAAGATGGCTTGGTCAGGGATAGGGAGATAGCTCAATGGCATAAGTACCTGCCTGGCAAGCACAAGATCCTGACTTTTATCCCCAGTATTGCAATACATACATACATACATACATACATACATACATACATACATACATATATACATACGGCTTTGTAGGTCAAGGAGGTATATCCAATAGGTATACAGAGTCCAAAAATTTTTGTGCCTTCTATTCTAACAATCAGAAACAGGCTGCTAAATTTACTAAAAGCTTTTCCCACATAAGAATTCTCTAGGTAACCTGTGCCATTTTGTTGGCCAAAATATCTGTTTTTGGCATGTTTTCAAGGAGATTTAGTCTGGTTAGCAGCTGATAAAAAATTAACAAGGTCTATATTTCATTATATTGTTTATATTTTATGCATATATAAGCTTTTTTTAGTAGGAAAGTTTTGCTGATAATAATTATATCCTAATATCTCACCTCTATCTTTTTCTTTTTTAAAAAAAATAGCTGACATTCAAAATTAAAGAAAGTAAGATTTATTTGGGTCACAGTTTGTGTAGGTTTCAGTCCATACTCGGTTGGCTCCAAGGCAGAGGGGCAGCCGTGCATGGTGGTGGAAAATAGGGCAAAGGGAGGGACGGCTTCCTCTATCTTTTTAGACACTATGTATTTGATCCATGTAAGAAGCAATGCCAAAATTACTGAGGAAGCTTTTCTTGCCCTTCCATTCCATTTTATCAACATTTAATTTAAAGGCACATATCTTCTTTCAAATGTGTATTTGCAAGGGATACTACCACACTTAAATATATCCTTATTCTATTTTCCCTCCTAACATCATGATTTTTACAGTAACACTCTTCCTTGTCAGGGCCCAAGGAGAGAAGCCTGTTAGTCTGCGATGGTTTTTTGTGTTGCAATGTTAGTTCAAAGGCTAATGTATTGAAAACCCACTGTCAGTGGGTGGGCCAAGTCTTCCTATCTTTATTGTTGGACAATGGCCATTTCCTAGGGGATTCAGCAGGGAGAAGTCACAAAAATACACTCCCACGTCTCTTTCATGATCATAACATTCTACTGTACCCTATATGTTTAAATGCCAATTTTGTTTGATAAATTTCTGGACTCACATTTTCTTTTATTCTTTCTTTTCTCACTGTGTGTGTGTGTGTGTGCACTTATATTTTTATCAATGTGTTCTAACTCTTTAACATTTAAGTATAGGCTATATCATAAACTTTTATAGACTTTTACCACTGAGCAATTACATTGTATTGAATAATACATATTTTTATGAGAAATCTAATGCCAATTGTTCTATTCTGGCATGCATGTTACGGTAACTGATATTGTGCTTAACTCTTTAAAATTGAGGTCTCAAACATATACCTTAGAAGTGACCTTTTAAACCAATTAAGTGTCTCAGTAGATTTTAGATATACATAATAACATTCATCATAAGAAACTTTTACTTGTACATGATGTAACTTTTTCTTTTTCCCATTCCCCTCCCTTCAACTCCTCTTCCCCTCCTTATTTATAAATCTTTGTTTTACTTTTATCTTTCTCTTCCCATTTTTTTATTTTTCCTTTACTTTCCCTTCCCCTCCCCCTACTTCCCCTCCCCATTTGAATATTTACTTCCTATTTCTATCATACACTATTCATTACACATCTTGGTCCTTATTTACACAGCTTCTCACACAAGACAAATCATGTGGCGTGTCTAGGAGCATGTTCTGGATGCGTATATTCCATTTGCTTGAGCACTTGCATTTCAGTCTGAATGGTTTTGAGTTCATTTCTGTGTATAGTTTGCGATAGGGATCCAAATTTATTTTTCTGCTTGTATGCATCCAATTGTCCCAGCAATAACTATTTAAAAGATATTACTTATTTCTTATTGATTGTCTTTGAAAACTTGTCAAAATCAGCTAATGGAGGGCTGGGGAGATAACCCAGCAGTCTAAGAGCCTGCCTAGTAGGCAAAAGGTCCCAGGCTTCACGCTCTGTATTGCATGCCTTGCTGGCCCTGGAACCCCAGACACACCATATTGGCCCCCAAACCACAACTGGTGGTGAACCTCTACAATCCTAGTGGTGGGGGATGCTGATTACAGAAAGATCACTGTTAGTCTGGACTGGATAGTGAGACCCTGTACCAATAGAATAAAAATTCAAAACAAATTTTTTAAAATGTTACTTAATGGTGAATATAAGTTTCTTTCTCATATCTGAATGGCCTTCCATAAATCTGTATTCTCATCTTGATTTAAGAACCACATTATATTCAATTATTATAAATATGTAGCAATTTTTGAAATCTAGAAATATGGCTTTGCTATATTTCCATATCATTTTGGTTAATGTAGTTCCCTTTCATGTCCATGAGAAATTTAAGAATAGTTTGGCAATTTCTGCAAAGAAAAAGCATTTCACATTTTTGTAGAAATTGGTTGAATCTTTAGATCAACTTAGGGGAGTTTAGCATTTTAACAAAATTATAATTTCTAATCCACAAACAGGATGCCTTTTTTATTTATATGGATTTTGTTTAGTTGTTTTTCAACATAAAAAGTGTGACCAAAATATGTATAACGTATGCTTAAATTTAAAAACAAATGCTACAGTAAAAGAAACATTGCTGTGAATCCCCTCAAAATATTTGCTTTCATTGTGACACACATGCTATCATCCTTGCCATTTTCTGAAGGAGTTCTGGAAGTTATTTTTCATGAGTGCTTTTAGGTGCATTGTGGGGGCTGAGTTCATATCTTGAATTGAATCGAAACACCTTTGCCATCATTCTGACTTTGAGGAAGAGCTGGCGTTCACACAGAGTCAGACCTGGTGAACAGGCAAATGAGGAGACACCACAATGCTCTCATGACCCTGTCTCTCCTTAGCCAGCGACACTAAGGAATTTTAGTCATACCTCATGAAGACATAAAAGAGGACTTCTAAAACTGCTTCAGAAAGTGGCAAAAGTGATGAGGTAAGAGTGTTTAAAGTGATGTGGGAGTATTTTGAGAAGAATGACCATGGTTTCTTTAAATAATTCTCAAAATATAAGTATTCTTTGTGTTTTTCAATAACCCTATGTACATATCCTCACCTTCTCTCCATTTCCAGTCCATAGCTTCTAGCATCAATAACCTCTTATACCTGTACCAGTGCTCAATTTGCTTCCCATCTCAATGTCCTCCAAAGCCTAATGAGATCATAGAGGGCTTTTTTGGAAGTAGTTTAATTAGAGTATGTCAACATAGATTCAGAGCGATGCTAGGATTAGCTGTATGATATTGGAGTTAAATGTGGGAGGCTGGGATTAAGGATGCTCCCACCCTGGGTGTGAGTGGTGCCATCCAAAATGAATGTTGCCTGGATGGAATAGCTAAAAGAAGAGGTGAAAGTCAGGCTTCTGCAGGTTCTACTTGCTGCTCCCTGTACTCTGCTTGACACACCATAAAACACTAGTGCCCCTGGGCTATGCCACCCTGCCTTAGAGGCAGCCAACCATGGGCTAAAACCTCTAAAACCTGTGAGCTAAAATAAACCTTTCCTCCCTTAATTTAGATGGTTGTATATTTTGTCTCAGCAAGGAGAAAATTAACTAAGAGCATTTATGCATCAATACTAACACAACACTGTGAATTAAAGTTCATAGCTTATCCTAGGGTTTATTCTTTGTGCTGAGCAGTCATGTAAGCTTTGAAAATGTAGGATGTTGCCGTGCTTCTCAATTTTTCTCTCTGCTTTATGAAAGGAAGGCTATAGGAACTGGAGTTGAGTATGTTCCCCATTAGCTCTATTAAGTAATTTCCATAAAAAGCTGGTGGAAAGAAGAAAACTTCAGGCCTACTAAGGTGTCATTTTACAGCAGGCACAATATAAATCTCTTCCTTTCTCTCCCCTGCTACAAGCAGAAAGGAGTATTTCTGCAATCCTTATTTTAAGCACTTAGTGGAACTCCTGGAGATAAAGGTAATAAAGGTATGCATGGCTATGCAAAGACTGATTAGCCTTGTTTTTTCCTTTTTAATTCTCAAGCTAGTTCACATCCAACCTCTAGCATTTCATTTGGAGCTGACAATGAGGTTTGAACTTGACTTCCAACTTGGGCCCAGTCTCAAGGTCAGTGAGGGGCTTTTGCTAACTGGCCTTCACTTCAGCTACTTCTGCTTCCACTAAGCCGCACTTTTCCATGTCTGCGTTACTCTCTAGTTTTGGACAATGTCCATTTGCATTTCACTTTCATTACTTGGTGTTTCTAAGAAGAGGTGTTGAATTGGAAGTCAACTTCCATCATTTTATGAAAACTCTGATGACTTCTAAGATTTTACAGATCAGAATATGAATTTCCAACCCCATTTAGGTTAAAAGTCTATTGGTTTGCTCCTGTAACATATTTGGTTTTGCTTTGCATGCTGCAGTATTTTGATGCACACTAAGAATTTAATTTAATATACATACATAGCACAGAAATACTGTAGGTTTGGACTACAGTAATTAAGTGAATATCAATAAGGTGAGTGACACGAACATTTTATTGCTCAGTCCAAGTAAAAGTTTGGTTACTGTAGTTCATTAAGTGAGAAAAGGTATTATGCCTAACACATGTAACTTGCTTCAGTTCATCTTAATCTAAATATCTTTCATTGCAAAAAAAAAAAAAAAAAAAAAAGCCAGAGATCATCAGAGTCTTACGGGAATCATAATCTTTGGTGGTGGAGGAGTTTGCCTTCATGATGATGGCAACTGACTGACCAAGATGGTCATTGCTGAAGGCTGGGGCAGCTGGGGCAGCTTTTATTTATTTGTTTATTTAGTATGTACTTGGTACAGGGTCTTACCATGCAGCTCTGGCTCATACTGATCCTCCTGTTTTAAGCCTCACCAGCACTAGGATTGCAGGCATGCACCACCACACCTCGTCTTGTTCTCAGTGCCCCTTGGGGGTGGAGCCAGCACAGCACGTGGTGCCTGGCATTGAACCCCAGTCCCTGCACTTGCCTAAGCAGGCATTTAGTCCACTGAGCTATCTCGTTGGCCCTTGGCAGCTTATGAAAATTAACCTTTCAGGATTTTGTGTCTACAAGATTGCTCTAGAGTATGTGATGCTGCTCGATAGTATTTCTTGTTTTTAATGGATCAGTTATTTAATTAGATTCTTAGTAGGAAATTTAGAACACTAATTTATGAGGATAAATTTCATTTGTCATAGAAAAATCGTATTACAGGTAGCCCCAGAGCTGAGGAACAGCTTTGATTTTTTTGCTAAGATCTGTGAGTCCACTGCTTTTTGATCCAACTTGTGCTGCTCTGAAATCTTACATCTCTCATTCTCGGTGAGAAGGTCTCGCCCTCCTGGTGTCTGGGTTTCCACAGCTTCTTCTTGAAGTGAGCATCTGTGAGGTATTAGGGGATTTTTTTTTTCTTGGCTGATATCAATTTTTGTAGAGGTGGCAATGACAAATTTCTGGTGTGTAATTTGCAGAAGAACACGATTAAGGCTAAAGAGGCCCTGTCACAAGCAGCAAGCCACTGGCCAGCTGCTTCAGGAAGACCATTCTCTTGCCTCCTGACTCCTGGTGAGGAAGATCAAGATGGTGCCTGGAGTGGTGTTAGCTTGGAGTTTCCTCACATGCTGACTGAAGGGTTTCTTGCCGCGGCTCAAGAGCTTTCAGGGCACATCTTCAGTAGGGTAGTATGTAGGCATTTTTCAAAGTTTAACCACCTAGGTACCTCCATTCTTCTCCCCACTGACTGGTTCTGTGATTGTAGCAAGAACTTTCTGCTTTTTCTTCTCAACCTTTAATTTAGTAGCTGTGTACTTTCTCCTGTACAAAGCCTTTCTGGAATACATAGCAGATCGGGAGTATCTACCAATTCCTCTAACCAGGACAGGAGTTTGGCTCCAGTGTGGCTGCCCTTTTTCAGACTTTTTTGCCTTCACCTTACCCTTTCTGCTAGTACCACTGGAGAAACCCTCTTGATTTGGGTTTCTTCTCTTTAGTGTCCGGCTTCTCAATTTTTTCACCCACCATCTTGCAAGATGGGAAAGAGCAATAGTATTTTATCTATAATATAATTGCTTTCAAAGTTGGGAATCAACCTTCTCAACCCCTGCTTCTGATTTATCAACTAATCTATGGAATATTCTAAGTCCCAAGTTGTAATTTCAATTTTGTGCATAGAATCTTCACCAGTTTCTTGCTTGTTCATAAGAAGCACCTGCTCTTCTCTTTAAGCGTAGTTACAATATTATGGCAATTGAATCACAACTTTAATTTCCACTTCTGGTTCATTTTCTGTTATTTTTATCAAACATAATTATTTCTTCCACTGAACTCCTAAATACCTCAAACATATCCATGAGCTTTACAGTGGACGTTTCCCAAACTCCTGTTAACTCTGGTACTTTTTACATATGTTATAAATCTTAAATGTTCTTATTGGTATCTAGGATGTTGAGTCATTTAAATAAGTTTAAACTTGTTTGGCCAGATCTATGACAGTAGATCTATAGCAGCTGTAGTCTTATCAAATTTATTCCTTCAATGGTAAGACTTAAATGTTGAAATTACACGATCCAATGGATATCATACTAACAAACATGAAAATATTATCTCATACTAACGGACATGAAAACATTATCTCAGAGTTCTTGAATAACATGGTACATTCTCAGTGGACAGAAATATTCTGAAAGAAATTTTTTTCTTTCTTCCTGAGCAGCAGGTCATACTGGTGAGCATAAAATACTTAGTAAGCAGTGCTATAGATGGATGTACTATGGTCCAGACTTTTCTGCTCCCTCTATAAAGTGCAGACAGAGAAAATTTGGTGTCCTTCTTAAGGACCTTAGGACTTTCACAACAGGAAATATGCACTGGCTTCACCTTACAGGCACCAGCTCCATTAACTCCAAAAGGATTTACTTTGTTCTTTGACTTTTCCTTACATCTAAAAAAGTCTTAGTTAACGTCTTCCAGTAGAACACTGTTTCATTCCATTAAACACCTGCTTTTTAGTGTGGATTCCTTCTGAGCTCCCTTAGCCAGGACACCTGGAACCCCTGCTGTAGCTTCACCTCTCGTGGCTTCTCTATCCACTTTCATGCTATGGAGACAGCTTCTTTCCTTAACCCTCAGTGCCAGACACTGCTATCTTCAGAGTTTTCTTCTGTCCATTTTTGTTATGGTTGTGTCTAGTTGCCCCCCCCCCCAAAGCCTCATGCAATTACTGGGGCAGCTTCTAGAGTTTGTGATTAATGTACGACCCAGCGCTGGGATTGGGCTGTGAGTGCTACAACCACCATGGGGTAGGCGATCTGCACATAAGGAAGGGAGAAATGCTTGCCATGCTGCTGCTGCTGCTCTTCCCTTTACTTCTTGCTGTTTCCTGCCACCATGAACTGCTGGCCTCTGCCTTGGAGTCAGCCAGGTATGGACTAAAACGTCCACTAACTGCAAGCTAAATAAGCCTTTCCTTCCTTAACTTTGGGTGTCAGATATTTTGACATAGCAATGCAAGAAAAGTACTGAGACGCCTTCTTAGGCTTCATGGAACTGATAGACATGAGGGCCTTGCTCTGTGTCTCAGTTACTCTTCTCTCATTGCCGGGACAAATACCCAACACTCAAAATGAAGGAAGGAAAGGCTTATTTAGCTCACAGTTGCTAGAAGTTTCTTTTCATACTCAGCTGGCTCCAAGGCAGAGGGGCACATGACAGAAGGCAGCAGCTCACGTTGGCAGCAAAAATCAGAGTCAAATGGAGGAGTAGCAGCAACAATGGCGACAGACACTAAGTCTGTCTCTCTGTCTCTCTTCTGTTACATTAAGGCTATCCATCTCAGGCTGAGTGTAGCACTCATAACTATAATCCCTGCCTCGGGTCACCCATAATCCCAGGGGATCATGAGTTAATCCCAATCTCTAGCAGTCTGCCCCATGACTGCATGAGGCTTTGGGGGAACCTACAAACAAACCATAATACTCTGGATTAGGCTCTTGCTTAGGGAGTGCTGTGGCTCATTTGATTTCTAACCAGACCACTAAACCTTTTCCATATCAGTAATGTTTTGCTCTCTTGCCATTTGTGTATTTGCTGAATGAAAGCTTTCAATTCACTTCAAGAAATTAAGAAAAAAAAACAACCTTACCCTTTCACAGTCACAATTTGGTTGACCTTTTGATGCAAGAGGCCTGCTTTCTGACTATTTTTTCTGACCATTTCCTCATAGGGAAATCATTGATCATTGATTGTTAGTTACATCTAGCTTTTGATTTGCAGCAAGACTCCTGTGTCTCATTATTCACTTGTATACCTAGAGACCACAGTGACAATGCTACTTGGCCTAATTTCAAGAGTGTGTCCCAGGAAATATGGAGGCACCATGAGGAGGAAAGAAGGCAGGTCAGGGAGTTGTCCAAACAAGCACAACTTTTATTAAGCTTATGAAGGCATTTTGTGGCGCTCCAAAAGAATTGTGATGGTGACATCAAAGATCATTGATCCTTTTATTACATTCTGGGTGTACTAAAAGACAAAAATTTGAAATGGTGACAAAATTACCAAAATGTGATACGAATACACAAAGTCAAGTACTGTTGGAAAAAATGTCACCAGAGGACCTGCATGACAGTCTAGGCAGGGATTTTCAGTGTGTAAAAATGCAAAGTCTAAAAAGGGCAATAAAGCAAAACCCTCCAAAATAGTGTGTGAAGGGAAGCCATCAAATTCTTCCTCAAGCTTTGTTTTCATTGCTGAGTTTTGTACTTCTCAGTTCAATGATTTAGCCTTTTAGTGTCTTACTTGATTTCCTTGTTGCTGGGACAAAAATACCTGACACCCAGTACCAGAAGGAAGGAGTCCTTATTGTGGCTCACAGTTGGTAGAGGTTTCAGTCCTTAGTCAGGGGGCTCCAAGGCACAAATGGAAGAGTGGGATGAGCTGGGGAAGGAGGACTGCTCACTCACGTTGCTCAGGATCAGACAAAGAAGGCAGAAGCATGGAAGGGAAATGCACTTTCTTTGGTCACAAGGCACTATGACAGGCCTTTTCTCACCAAATTCACCTCTGAACAGAAGTCCACCATCTTGCATTCATAGTCCAAACGCTTTTCAAGAGCCTGTCTTTAAGCACATGGTGCTAAACTATAAATGACCAATTTATAATTGAACCAACATTTCTTTGAATGAGTGGAACCAATACATCTGGTCTGTGCTGATTTATGCACATGTCAGGGGGGACCTTCAACACGCACCCAGGTACCTGACAGCCCTGTTCCTTCAGCCTTTGCTTCCTGCTCTTGCAAAGGCTACCATTCAAGCAGAGATGACAGCTTAGGACTTTCTTAGTTTTTTTCTGATGATGAACACTGCCTTGTAAGTGGAATTTTACAGTGGAATGACCAGATATATCTAAAAGTGAAAATTCTTTAGAAATGAATTTTTAAAAATATACTCTTTTTTTGCTTCCTGCAGGGTCAATTCGTTCTTTTATTTGTCAAGGTTCTGTGGACCTGGAGAGTCAGGGATGGAACCGAGGAAAGTTCAGCCTGTATTCTTCCCAGGACTTGTCTGTTCTTTTTAAATGAGTGCTCCCTGGGCTTCTGGGTGTTATTTTGGTACATATTCACCACGCTGAGAGCATTGATTTGACAACTTTGCCTCTTTTCTTCTTTGCATTTATGGAATGATGGAATTTCAGATGTCTTTATTTCACCATGTCCTTTGAAATCAGTCTTAACTTCAGCTTTATTGGTTTGTTTACAGATAAATATTCAAGATACAAATTTCTGGGGCATAGGACATGAGCATTAGTGTAGTTTTCTACATTAATTATAGACTGCTTTCTATAAACGTACCAGAACATCCGCTACGTGCAAACCACTGTTACCACAACATACCATAGCTTGTTAAATAATTAGTAAATAAGTACTTTGTCAAATATAAGATGAGCCAATTCCAAATTGTATTTTTTATTACCAAAGAATATGAATAATTCCCATATATTCACTTAAATTTTTCTCCTTTCTCTCATCTGGACCTTGTAATAATGAACTCATTATAATTATGCTTTCCAGCTTTTCTTAATGAGAAATGAAACATCCATGTATTATTTCTATTTGCACCATATTTAGAATAATTGCCTATGCCTACCTTATGAATTTCTGTCTCAATTCAAAGATGGTTACATGTTAGCAGTATATAATTGTTATATTCCATTTATATACTTACTATATATTAAGAATTTCAAAGCCCTATAATCCATCAGGGATTTACTTTGATATATTAATTTACTGGTACAGTGGCTTTGAGGAGCACTGCTAATGGCTTACTATAAGCAGAGTCCGTAACCCTGTGCGTGTATTCCTAATGAATGAGTATGAGAGAGTTGGCCCTGTGACACGAGCTTAGGGATCTAGCTGCTTGGGTGGCTGAAGCAGGAGGATGACTTGAGCCTCAAGTTTCAAGACCAACTTGGAGAATATAATGGCATCATGTTTCAATAAATAGATGACAGACAGATAGACAATTGCAGCAAAATTCAGAGACATAAATACTCAGAAGGGATCAAGAATGGACGCAATGAGGCTTTCATTGCCAGCAGGATGACAACCTCGTGCAAAATCAGCAAATATTGATGACCGACCAGAGAACTTTGTACTGGGTTTTTATACTTCTACAAGTAACCATGGTAACCACATTACCTCATTTTGGAATTTTGCAAAAATGTCACAGGTTTACATTTCCCAGGGGTTGGTTAGTTTGGTGAAATTTTAGCTTACATACAGTTTGTTTTAACTCTCCATTACTTAGGTGAGTGACTTGTTTTCCTTTGTGGGTTTTGTGGTTAACTAAGAGGGAAGGGAGTGAGGAGTGAATTCATCTAATGTTTAAGTGACTTCTAAAATGGAGTTAGAAAGAAAATGAGGGTTTCTCTTGTCCAAATGATAGATAGATAGATAGATAGATAGATAGATAGATAGATAGATAGATGACGGATGGACAGACGGACAGACGGACAGATATTGTGTCACCTTCACCCAGGCAATGGATAGAGACAAGTAGTGTCTCAGGACCTCCCTATTGTCCTAAACAAGAATTCATGTCATCCAATATCTGGACCTTAGTGATAATAATTTCAATAATATTCTTTTAAATACATAAAAAATTATAGTTTAGTTTTGCATGTTTGTTAACTGAAATTGCATTGTGCTAATCTTTGTGTGTTGCTGTCCTTGTTCAGCTGTATTAGTTGTGATCATCCATGTTGTGATTTTCTGTTGTCTCATGTTACTGAGTTTTCTTTGCCCTCTTTCATTTGCACAATAAAACATATCATTATGGTACTTTTTCTTTCTTTTTTTTTTTTCATTTTAGGATAGGGTCTACAGGGCCTACGGGGTCTCATTGTGTAGATGGACTCAGTGAGCCTCCTGTTTATAACCTCCCAAGTGCTGGGATTGTAGGCATGTGCCATCTCAGTGGACCCTGGGGGTGGGGCTGGTAAGGCAGGTGGGGGATCAAACTCCCCTGCATTTGCCTAAGCAGGCACTTTAATCCACTGAGCTATTTGGATTTTTTTTTTTTTTTTTTGGCTGGCTCAGACTGGTGAAGTTGCGGGGTGGGGTGGTCTGGTGTAGCAAGTGGAGCTGTTGGTTGAACTGCAGTCCCTAGTGCCTTGACTGGGTTTGCCCATACAGGCACTTGAAAACTGAGCTAGCTGATAAGCCCTCTTTTTTTCTTATTTTGAATTTCAGTTTGGGGTTATTTTGAAAAGTGTGTCTAGAAGTACCTTAATATCCTGATGTACATGTCCTAATTTACACCTACTTAGTTACATAGATATAGTTATTTGTTTTTATTAGATTTTGCTATATTATTACCAAAGTAAGTATATCAGCTTACAGAGCCACAACGATTCTAGTTACTCCATGTTTTGTTATCACTTGGCATTGCTACAAGACTCCTGAAAATCTTCATGCTATGTAACCATGTCTAATTATAAACTTAATTTTATTTTCCATGACTGTTAATTCTTGTGGCTGTCAATACTTGGGAGTATTTTGGAGATATTTGTTAAATCCAAAGAAAAGAATAGAAAACAAAACAAAACAAGACAACAAAGCTAGATGGGCCTGGAAGCTAGCTCAGTAGAATAAGCCCTTCCCTGGCAGGCGCAAGGGCCTGAGTTCAATCCTTTGTTCTGCCAAAAATAAAAAGTAAGAAATAAATAAAAAAGCACATAAACAAAGACAAGAATAAAAGTAAAATTCAAGAAGAGCACGGTAGTCTACATTATGGAAAAAGGTGACTTCACTACCAGTGAGACTGAAGGAAGGGATCAGGGAAAGAACCTGAAATTGGGGGTATTATGTAAAATTTCAGAATGTTGGAAAGTAGCGCATTTGTTTCTGATCCTGGGTAATGTTCAGTGTGTGCTTTTTGTGAACACACCCAAACATGACAGGTCTGCTGACTCATTGACCAATTATTTATTCACGAATGCACAGAGATTTCTTCACATATTTACCCTTAATGTTTTTCCCCACGCAGTTAGATTTTCATCAGTATTAAGTGTAGCTACAAATGACATTTATACTCTGAATGTTATTTCTGACAAAATTTGAACAAATAAAAAGATCTTCATATGTTTCTCCAATTTAATAATTTTAATGATACAAAATTGTTCCTTGACACATTTGTTACTTGGGAAATTACATTAAAACTTTCAAGTACATTTGAAGTACTTACAATTGACTAGCTTGCAATTGTGCAGGAAATTGGTTAGATAATGCAATTTGTAGTTTGTATTTGCTAATTTTCCCTGATATATTGTTGCCTAGCATATTTTTACTCTTCATGAAATTCTATTACCTTTAAAGTGTTAAAATGGTCTATTTTTGCAATTTATATTTTTATCAATTTTTCTGTCATATTTTGCATACCATATATATTTTGTATAATTATGCTGAACTGTATATGGTTTAGAAAAATGCTTTTGCATTAAAAAGTTCCATATATTTTCAAATTCCTCTAATAAATATAATGTTTATGCTAATATATTGTTTTGTGCTAATAAATATATTGTTTTCTAATGCAATGTATTATTGCACACAAATCATTTTCATTATTGATTATAGTTTTAGTTGTAGAATAACTATAATATTGTGCTTAAGGTTCTACATTATCTTATATTTTTTAACATGCCAGGTTTCTTAAGGAAAACATGCACATTTAATTGTAATTATTTTCTGTATCATTTTTATTTTAGATGAGTTATTTTATATAAATTATAATATAACTTCACTAGTAGTTCTTTTATTATTTCTGTAGATTTCAGTATTTCCTCATCATTTCATGTGTATTTAGCAAATGTTTAACATTACTTTCATTTTATTACTTAATGTGTGTTGAGTTCCAAATATTCTAAGTGGAATGATTAAGAAATATTAGCTTAAAATATTCTGCAAGTATTTAAACCTCATATTTAGGTTTATAAAATATTTAATGCCTTTAAATAATACATTTTACTTAATAAATTATATACATAAAACATTAAAATCTTAGATTTGCAATGTTATGCATTTTGGTCTCCTCTTGAGGCTCATAATAGAGCTGCACACATCCACCATGCTTTCCCTGACTTTCTTCAATGTATTTTGAGATTTCCCCAGTGCTGCTCCACGTACTCGTTCTTTTTTCCCATTAATCAGCATTATACCATTGCATGATTTTAAACATTTTTTTTTCAAAACAATTTCTCTAGTGTTTGGCATGTATTTGTTATATTCAGTTGTGCTTCACTTCCTCTTTTTTTGGATAAGACTTAACAGTACTACGTTGTGCTGTATTTTTTGTGCATCTACATTTTCATTTCTTCTGGATGAAACTTCAAGAGTATTGCTGCATGGTAACAGAGATACATGTAATTTTAAGCTGCTAAAAACATTCTTACACTTGAGACACTTGAAATACTTCAGAGACTATGAAATAAAATATGAAATTCTCTTTTGCTATACTTTGCCTTTCCAAAGGCGGCCTGTTCTAACAATTCTTGCTCTCAAAATTTTATACAGGCCGACACACATCTATCACATACATGCCCTCTTTAGAAAACCACAAGGGATGACCGAAATTGCGCACAAACGTCTACCTTTCCATTTTTGCTTAACATTTTAGCTTGAAATACCACCTGGATCAGCATATAATGATTTGTTTCTTTAATTTTAGTAGTTTCATAGTACTTAGAATACCTTTTTGTGGGGTTAAACACAGAAAAATACTGAAGGTATTTTACTTTCAGTTTGGCTAATATTTCTAGGACAGTGTGTGTGTGTGTGTGTGTGTGTGTGTGTGTGCTTTAAGACAGTAGTTTCTCAACAAAGATTTTTGAATATTTTGTTGTAATTTATTTAAAAATGTGTGTAATACAGGATCTATGGGTCTCACTGCATGGATCAGACTCATAAGGATCCTCCTGTTTTCAGGCTCCCATGCTGGGATTACAGGCCCGTGCCACCACGCCCAGTCGCAATTACTGTCTCAGCGCGCCCGCAGGGCAGGGCCGGCACAGCATGCCGGGGATAAACCTTAGTCCCCGAGTCTGCATAAGCGGGTGTTTTAATTCACTGTGTAATTTTAAATATGTGTATTAAATATACTCTGAAATACTTATCTGTTATTAATTTATTTATTTGTTTTTAGATAATACCATGTCACAAGCTTTGGTGCCAGTTGGTGCCCCTACAGAAGCAGTTGAAATTTTTCATGAAAATAAAACGACAAATACTGAAGGTGAGAACTGAATGAAAATCACATGAGACCCTATAAACACTATCCTTGTACTCACTACTTTGTGATACCAATGCTGCATTTTATTAAGGAATCATGGGCTGGGGAGATGGCTCAGTGGAATAAGTGCTTCCCTGGCAAGTGCAAGGGCCAGAGTTCAATACCCAGTTCTGCAAAAAAAAAAAAAAAAAAAAAGAAAAAAGTCAAAAACCATATTAAGGAATCTACATATCACTGTTAGAACAGGAAATCTGTGTATCATAATATTATAATATACGCATAATATAATCTTAATATTCAGTCTGAGATTGTAAGATTTGTATAATCTCACAAATGAATGATGTTGTAAAGCATTTTTAATATCTGGAAGCTGCTACGATAGACAGGCCTTTTCTCGCTCCCTAGGGAAATGTTTCTTGGAAGAAGAAAGGGTATTTGGGAGCTGTAAATCCTAAATGAGGATTGTATAGTGAAAGTCTGTGACTGTTACCTCTGAAAGTGTTTCTAACATTGTGTGTAGACAGAGGTGGAAGAAGAAACAGTAAACAGATATTTCATTTGCAGGTGTTCACACTAGTTTCCTCATCCTGGTGGAGACTTCCTATATTTATAAAAAACAGTTAATTATGATTTTAGGGAATTTCAACTGTTCCATTTTAGTTTAACAGAATAACACTTGAATAGTAATAGTTATGACTCTTATCTATTTCTTTCCAAAAGACATCTTAAATAGAATTTTATCTTCTTAATTTAGAAATCATTTTCTGTACTTACAGACCACAGTCAATTTTGGACAAAGGGCTAGAGAGATACCTCTGTGGTCTAAGCACCTGCTGGGCAAGCACAAGGACCCAGGTTCGGTTCCCAGCACCACACGCTCTACCTGCCCCTGAGCCCTGGGGGTGCTGTGCCAGCCACTAAGACCGAGCATTGTGGTGCACTCCTGTAATCCCAGTGCTAGGGAGGCTGAGACAGGAGGATCATTGAGTCTGAACTGCTTATGGAGACCCCGTATCAAATAAATAAAAACTCTTTTAAAAAAATTGAATAGAATTTTAAAATATGAAATGAATGATATATGAAACAATTGATTTCTGACACTGGAAAAAATCCATGTGCTAGAAGAATATAGAGATTTCTAAGTGAAGACTCTTACAAGAAAAACAAAAAACAGAACAAAGAAAATATAAATATGTATAATGAGTTTCACAAGTCAACAGAAAACAATTATTTAAAAAAGTGTGAAGAGAATGACACTAAATACTATAGGTCAAGTGAATAATATGGATAAGAAGCAACTTCAGTGTTTTGAGAAAGGCCTATTTGAATAGTCTCCAAGACATGAAGATAGATGTTAATGGTTAGAAGATATTGAATTGAAACATAAAGGACATATTTGCATATTAAAAAATGTAGGTGTTGATTTATGTAAGCAGAACTGCATGTGTTGAATAATGAGAAAGAAGTAACTGGATATAAGGTAAAGATAGATGCTTGTGACAGAAGCATAGGCAGGAGGTGCACACATGGAGGTAGCTGTTCAGTGTAAATCTAGAAATCACTAAAGTAGAGCCAAGGCGCATATTTTTATTTGGGGCTTAAGAATGTAAACTTTCCTTTATTCCTTCTCAGTTCCTGATCCTAAATATATTTGATAACAATGCTGCATGAACACAGGCTTTGTTTTCAGAATCTGAGCAAGTCTTGCAAAACTATTTGGCTACCAGAGAAAATACAGAAAATGATTGTCTTATTATTATAGTCCAGACTTTTGGTATGCAAGCAGCTGGTCTAGGAAGGATCAGTGGTTATGAAGGGCATTAGAAAAATGTTACAAGGACATGATGGACATTAGACAG